>APFE030553994.1:0-16298 GCA_000404065.3 Pinus taeda | reverse complement strand
ACTATTATTTGACCATTTTTAGTTAATATTTTTTTATAAAAATTGTGATTTTGACATGTTAATTCTAGCAAAAAAATATCGAAACGTTTAGTTTTTTTGTTATATTTATGTAAAAAATGGTTATTTTTATGTCCATTGTTAAAAAATGTTGTTTTTTAGAAACAATTATTTCATGTGGATTGAAAAATTAATTAAGGATGTATAAATATGTAGATTATCTAAAATTCAAACTATTGGCTTTCTAATTTAAAAACGCAAAACAATATAAACCCCCCTAAAAAAAAAAAAAATTAAGATAGAGAAGAAGAAAATATGAATAAGATGACGACTTCAAAAACTATCAAATTTAGAAAATAATTTTTCACATTTCACACATTAGAAAATTAAAAGTCAAAAAATAGGTCTTTTAAAAAAAAGGTGTGATGCAGAATACTCACTTTTTAAAATCAGCATGAAAATCACTACCATTCTAAAACTTGATTTCATCCTTGAACATGAAAAAAAATTAAAGTTCCAAAAACCATGTTCTAAAAAAAACATGTGTATTCTGCATCGCCACTTTTGAAAATCGGGTCATTTTTTTGCTATCTCTACGAAACGGGTAACAATATCAGTTCCCGTTTCAAAGTTTACATTGTTGAAGGGTATTTATATATTTTCCAACTAGCTACTTGCCTAAAATATATTGACATGCAATCACACACTCAAACTCGTCTATCACTTAACTCGATTTGACTCAACACTCAAACACTCAACCCTCAATCATTCAGTGAACTTACTCTCTATATTTAGTCAACTCCACATGTGGAAGTAATTACAATTTCTAACACTCCCCCTTAATTATGACCATATCACTCAACATGAGTCAACACGGCTTAACTATCACATAAATATGCCTGCTGGTCTATGTCTCAGCTTGGCTTACAACGACTCAAGAATTTTACAATTTTGCAATTTTTTTTCTTTGCTTCTAGATTTTAAATCCTCAAAATTGTTTCATTCTCTGTTATGGTTTCTTGTTGTAGGTTCCATATTCCTTTACTTGCTGTTGCTGTAATTTTTCTTTGACTTTTCATGAATTTGTGCTAAATCACAATCTGATTGTCTATTGCACTTTCCTCTTCAAATATTTGTTCAAACATGAAGTGTTGCCAAAACATTGCATCTTCAAACTGTCTTCTTTGCTTTGCTTCTTGTGCTTTATATTCATGAGTTTCTTTTTGCCATATTTCTTGATAGCAAAATCTTATCTCTTCTTGACTCCATTGTTAAAAAATGGTTCTAATGCATTCATAATTATCTTCAGAAACATCCATATCATTATTTTCACTTTCATCATCAGGTATTGTTTCTTTTTTCCTATAATCTGCAGAATCAAGATAATTATTCACCACTTCATTCAATTCTTTTATTCCAACTACTTCTTTATGACTCACACCAATTTGTTCTGTTGGTTTCTGAATCCATTCTTCAATGAGCTTCAAATTTGCATCAAATTTATTAACAACCTTGCTTTCAAATTACGTTGCCATGCTATTTTAAACACCTACATATTCAAAATCAATGTTAAAAACATCTTTAATATGACTCTTTTCACTGAAATCTTCCTGCTCTACATCTGACTTCTTTTCAACTGCATGGAGGTTGTCTTCCACTGCTATGTTTCAAGTGGATATTCTCATAAAAAAACTGTTCAATCACTTTATCTTGTTATTGATCATCAACTGCTGCTAGATGACATACTGCTTCATGAGCAATTCCAACTGCTTCATATCTCACTACTACAGTGGTAGCTTCACCCTTCAATGCTTCATCAAACATGGTGCTTACCATATTGCTACAATCAATCCCTGTTTCAAAAAATAAACCATACATATCATCAACATAATTTTCATCCACATTTGTGGGATACTGAGCATGCATGTGCTCATTGTCAATTTCATTGACAATTTTAACTTCACCAAATCCATCAGCAACAACTGGATTCACCAATTCACATCTCACTTTGTAGTCATCATCCACATGTGTTTCATCATAGTGGGATTCACAATCATCTGCATCATCCATATTACATTGGATTCCTTGAGCATTTATTTGCTTTTTCTCTACTTCATATACAGAGGCTACCACTTCTCTCTCTACAGTCTTTGCTGCATCTTCTTCATCCATATGCATGCTTGCATAATGGGTTTGAATTTTATGGTCTTGAAAACAATCATCCACTTTTGAGTGGGATTCTCCAAGCTTTGTTTTCCTCTTAGAGTCTTGCTCAACTATTCTTAGATCTGTGGCTGACTTCTTTGTTTGTGACATAACCTGTTGTTTAATGTCACTCACCCTTGCACCAATTTCTTCTTCCAGGAACTTCCATGCTTCCTTGGAAGTTGTGTCCTTTTCTACCTTGCACAAACACTTTTCATCCAATCCCTATTTTATAAAATTCAATGCTAAAACATCACATACTTCATCAAATGGGTTATTAGAATCGTACTCAATCAAATCTTTAGCTCTAAGAAAAGTTAACATCTTGATAACCCAATGATCAAAATATTTACCTGTAAACATAAGAGTTGGTAGCAGATGAAAGCTACACCTATCACTCTCAATTTTTTCTTTGTCTTCTACTAGATTTCTCAGTTCCTCCGCTGTGCCCTGAACCTCTCTAACCATGGCAACAATCTCTGTCTCTTTTTTTAATTCTTATTCTTAGTCTTCTTTAGTCGTGCGTTGCGACCCATGACCATTGTCATTCATTTTCTTATAGTTCATTTGCTCACTGCATGAGGTTGTCTTCCATGTCCCCCCAGAAAAAATATATATATATATGATTTTCAATATGTGCCCTTGTAAGGCACAATCTTCACCAAAAACACTGTTATCCTTGACAAAAAAAAAAACCAAATTTTACCAATAAACAAACTCTTTCAAAAGCCCAAAACATTTTTCAATCCATTTATTTTCTTATAATAAATCTTTTAAAAAAAATAGTTTATACATTAAATCCTTTTTTCATTTAATATATAAAAAAACCTTTATAAGAAATTTTATATAAAAAAATCTCCTTTTATGTATTACTCATACTCATATAAACCTTCATGTATTCAAGAACACTTCTCTTTGATAATAAATCACACTATATAAGCTAAAGTCCCTGTTAAAACCTTTGAATTTGTTTTAACAAAATCTCATGAGTCAACTCTGACCACGTGATTTGATAATAAATTTTCGTGAAAAAACGGTCGTGACTTTTTGATGCCTGCGTACTAATTCCTGGATAACCTGCTTTAATCCTCTAACGCGACGAACGTAACCTTGAATCGCATGTATGCATAACAACCTCCTGATCCCAACGCGCCTCTGTTATGCCTACCAGCTTTACAACGCTCTGTATAGCTCAAACAATAACGTGCTTTATAGCTCAAACAAGAGAAAAATATGTTTTAATCCCTTTTTCCTCGTTGTCATATCAATTTATTGGAAAGACAAAAGAGTCCAAATATGAATTCGTACATAAAACAAGCACGGTTGTTCTTTTATTGATTACACAAAACATGATCATTATAATTAATTCTGTGAAGATATTTAAACTTTTTTCCCCTAGCTATTTGTCTAAAATATAGTGACATGCAACCATATACAATAACACATTCAAACTTGTCTATCACTTAACTTGACCTTACCCAACACTGCACCACTATATATTTAATCAACTCCACATAGGAAAGTAAATACAATTTCTAAGACGTTATTATTCTTAAATTTAAACTCTGATTAAGCTAGTTTAGGTGGCCAATAAAACACATGAATATTGGAACGGTAAAAAATGAGAAACAAAAAAATAGTGCAAAAAGGCAAGAAACAAAAAAAATTAATGCAAGAAGGCATCTCTTTCCTAATATTTAAAAAGCATCATCAACCCTTATACTATATAACCCTTCAGATTTTGTAGAAACTGTGTAACAGATTACTGATATAGACCTTAATATAAGAAAACCATGTCCCATTCTGCAGGTCGGTTAGCTTGAGTGGTATTTAGAACTCACCAGGTTCCTGTTTCAAGCAGGCACTGCCAGAGTTATTCCCTGGTGCTGTACGTACTATACAAACTGTGTAATGGATTACTGCTATAGACCTTAATATAAGAAAACCATGTCCCATTCTGCAGGGCGGTTAGCTTGAGTGGGATTTAGAACTTACCTGGTCCCTGTTTCAAGCAGGCACTGCTAGAGTTATTCCATGGTGCTGTACGTACTTGCTAGAGTTAGCGCAAAGTCCCACTATTGTGAAGTAAGATGCACTTGAGAAAGAGTGGTAATATCACGGTTTAAGTGAAATTTAGAGACGGTTTTATTATAGAAACGTGATGAGGACAACGGAATGAGTGTAACAACAACACTACAAAATTACAGTACGAGCTAAACAGATACTGAAGACTGAATAAATATAAACAAATTTACATTACAAGCTAAACAGATGCTGAAGATGGACTAAATTACATTGAGAGCTAATTTTTTATCGCTACATTAAATTAGAGTGTTTTAATGTTTTACCTTTGCAATAAAATTACTCGCCTCATCTAGATAAGCCATCTTTAATTTCAATGTATATTTTGAAATATTTCACATTGGAAGTTAATGGTTTGATTTTACTCAAATCTATCATATTATTGAGTATTTCAAAATCAACATTAAAATTAAATTCAAATGCGTAAACCTAATAACTAGAATCAGTCTTCCAAATTTTTATTTTTATAATAAAAATTAAAAAGGAATGAATAAGATTTAAAACCAAAAATCAGAAGGATGAAGAATTAATGTGGAGATAATATTCATCAGTTGAGATTCAGTTCAAAACCTAATCTAGAACGAACTTGCATCAATGTTTTATTTATTAATTTACTTTACAATAACATTTACGTGGTAACAATTTGTCGAATTTTTTATTTACCTGGTTTATTATGGCCATCGTTAAAGTTGGTTACAGATTCTCAGAGTATTTCAGGATCAGACTATATCAGTTGGAAGTCGGTTACAGATCCTCAGAATATTTGAAGATCAGACTATATCAGTTGGATCCTGAAATATTCTGAAAATTTAAGGATTCTCAGAATATTCTAAAATCAAACTATATCAATTGAATCATGATCCTGGAATAAACTCAGAAATTCATTACAAAGTGTCTCGCCACTCTACGACCCTCGATTTACTCCTGACCCCACACATTCTACTTTGTCAGGCGGTTCGTCAGGTATCTCGACCCTCAACGACCCTCCATTTACTCTGCCCCTCTCATCCGACTATGTTCGGCCTGGACGTTCACCATTATTAAGCAATCGACTGAAACAAGGAGGTTTATTCTTCCAAAATTTATTCATGATGCTATTCTGTTATGGTGAGTCTATTCTGTTCAAATTTTATATATAGGTACTGAGAGGTCATCCATAACTCTGAGCGGCTCAGACACCCAAAACACCATCGTTCAATATGGTCCGTGTAATCCAGACCCAGAGGATTTGGGGAGATCATTATGAGTTATAGATTGCAGATTTTTTGGTGTCAGGCCACCGTGTTTGACGAAGATGGAAAACCATACTTTTAAAAGGTGCCATCGATGTCATATGCCGCCGTGAAACCCAAACTAAATACAAACTATTTTCAGTGTTTTTTTTCGTTTTTTGTTTCCGATTTTGTCGCTGCTAAATAATTCACATTTTTGGTGGGTTGAATTTTGCAAAACTAGATGTGATAAAAAAAAAAAGGAAAGTGAAAAAGTGGGTCAATATTCAAAATAATTAAATCGATTATATTGTAAATATCAATAATAAATTACTTACGTAGAATTGGATACTTATGGAGTAGAACTGAAGTAAAACTAAAATATTTATGATACCTATCAGAGAGAATCAAGACGATGACACCTAGAATAAAATGCCTTTCCTAATCTTGTTAACTTACAATGCCTAATTGCTCTCTTTGAAATTCAAATTTATTATTTCCAATGGCTTTATGAAAATAACTTCAAGCTAATCTTTGGAACCACAAAAACCAAGTGATGTGTACCCATCATTGGCAAGCTCATAGATAAAATGTAAAACGTATGCCAATGTATTTGCTCTTTTTGTGGAAAACGTGATTTTTTGATAAAGAAACTGCTGAACTATTATCACAATAAATTGTACTTTCCTCTTTTTTAACATTTGAAATATCTTTGAATAATCTTTTCAACCACACTGTTTGACAATGTATTGAATTTGTTGCTACATATTCTACCTCTGCAGAAGATATTGAAATGATTGATTGTTTCTTGGATGTGCATGAAATCATATTGGTTCCAAGATGAAAAACATACCTTGAGGTGCTTTTGTGATCATCTAAAACTGCTGCATAATCATTGTTTGTATAACCTGAAAGTGAATAATTTTCATAATTTGTATAGAATAAACCAGATTCTATGATGTCTTCAATATACCTTAAGATTATTTTTTTAACTTTCCAGTGAGAAATCTTAGGTGACTACATAAACCTGGAGACAAAACTTGCTACAAACATAATATCAGGTCTGGTTGAAGTGAGATATAACAAACTACCAACCAGAATTTTATAGGATCAATTGGTGGTGCTAAATCTTCATTGCACAACTTTGTGCCTTGAGAAATTAGTGCCTCGGCTAGTTTACAATTGGTCATTTTGAACTTTTAGATGATGTCAGTGAAATATTTTTGTTGACCAACAAAAATACCATTACCAGATTAGTGATTTTCAATGCCTAAGAAGTATTTCATGACCCCTAGATCTGTCATATCAGACTTTATTTACATTGTTGCTTTGAAGTCTTCTAACATCATATTATGATTATAAATAAGATCATCTACATAAAGACATACAATAAGGATTTTACCTTAATGAGTTTTGGTATACAAATTTGGCTCATGACTGCGTTTGCAAAAACCACTTTTGATGAGATAGATGTCAATGCGACTGTACCAAATTGTTGGAGCTTATTTCAAATCATACAAAGCTTTCTTCAATATTTATACCTTATGCTTCTATCTTGGAACTTCAAAACCTAGAGGCTACTCTACATAAACTTCTTCCTGCAATATACCATTTAGGAAGGCAGATTTTACATCAAGGTAATAGACTTTCCATTTGTGTTGAGATTCTTTGGACAAAATGGTTCTGAAAGTGTCTAACTTTTCTATTAGAGAAAAAGTTTCACGATGATCGACATCAAACTGTTGTAAGAATCCTTTGGCAACCAACCTTGCCTTGTGTTTCTCAATTTCTCCTTTTTCATTCAACTTGGTCTTATATACCCATTTTACACCAATTTTGGTTTTACCTCTTGGGATATCAGCTAATTCCCAACTCCGGTTCTTCTCTATGACAACAATTTCTTGGTTTATTGCATCAACCCAATGTTTTTCTTTAATTGCTTCATCAAAAAGATTTGGTTGAGATGAAATAAATGCAAACATATTTTGTTGGTCAAACTCATGCTCTTGCTTATATATTTCTTTGCTTCTTCTTGTTTTCTGATTGTCTTCTAAAAATGTTGAATCACTTGTGGATTCTTGAAAATGTACCATTTTCAGAATGGTATGGTTCTTCCTCAACTTGTAATCTTTGTGGTTGTGGTGGATAACAAGATTGATTTGAGGCTTCATCAACATGATCAGACCAAGGTTTATTTTAAAAAAAATGTACATCTTTTTCTTAAAAAAACTTCTTGGTAACTGGATTGTAAGTCTGTAGGCCTTTGACTCATCACTATAGTCAACGAAAATACATCTTTCACTCTTATCATCGAGCTTCTTTATGATCTAGTGAGGGACATGTGAAAAAGATACTGATCCAAAAATTCTATAGTGAGATACATTTACCTTTTTACCATCCCATGCTTCTTGAGGTACTGTATCTTGGAGAATGGTTGGTGGATATCCGTTGAGAACATACATAGCTGTCAAAACTACTTCAGCCCAATAGTTATTTGAAAACTTCTTCTCATGGAGAATACATCTTCCCATGTTCATGATCGACTGATTTTTCCTTTCTGCTAGTCCACTCTATTGTGGAGTATATCTTGTTGTGTTTTGCATTATGATTCCTTGTTGTTGACAAAAAGATTTGAAGTCGTTGGAGATGTACTCTCCTCCTTTGTCCGATATGAGTACTTTCAAAGTATTTCCACTAAGTTTTTCTTCTTTTTCTTTGAACTCTTTAAATTTTGAGAAAGTATCCAATTTTCTTTTTACAAAATATACTCATATATTCCTGCTATAATCATCAATGGATGTCAGAAAATAAATAGTACCACAAATGGATTATGTCTGCATTGAGCCACATATATGGACTAGCTCTAAAGGCTCATCTTCTCTAGAGAAGATGTGGGAGAGCTATCTCTTTTATGATTTTCTTGAACAAAAATTTCAGAATTACAAATATTTTCATTCATGGTAGGGAGATCAATGACCATTGAATGCTTTTGAAGTAGACTTAGACTCTTTAATGGGATGTGGCCATACCTAGAATGCCATAGCTGAGACTCATTTATTCTTGACACATTGTGGACAAAACACTTTGTAAGATTTCAACTTCTAAGAGTCAATGGAAACATCCTATTCTCATTTTTTTCAACCTTCGCTATCAACCTTGCATTGGGAAATTTATCATAGATATAACATGTGTTCCCTTGAAATATTACATCATGACTATGTTCCATCAATTTTCCTACACTAATAAGGTTATGCCTCAAATGTGGAACATAATAAACATCATGTACGCATTTTTGTTGATTCTGTTTAGTAAGAATAGGGGCAGTACCTTTTTGTTCAACTTTAATGCAGGAACAATTTCCAAGAGTAATTTCTAATGTTATAGAAGCATCAATATAAGAAAACAAAATTATGTTACCTATCATATGATTGTTGCAGTGGCACTCCAACAACCAAAAGTCTTTGTTGTGAGTGTCTTCAATAATATGGGAAGAAAAAAATATTGTTTGAGAGGATTCTCCTTCATTGTGGGGAGGTGGACACTAATTCTTTGCTGATATGACTGTTTCTTTCTGCATTCATGTTCATAATGCCTAAACTTCTTGTGATAATAACATTGGACATTATATTTTCTCCATGGTGTGCTTCTCTGAGTTGGTTTTTTGGAGGTCTCTATTGTTGTTCTATATGATGAAGTTCTGATTTTCCTTTGCTTCAGCCTTTGCCTCGCTTGTTTCCGCCTATATATCCTCTGCCAAAAGAGAGTTACATTTTTAAATATTGTTGTATGGAATCTTTTGCCAAGTTGAGTCTTGTTCCATGCGCCAGAAGTGATGCAGTCAACTCTTCTACTAAGAAAGTTGTAAATTCTTTAGATTCCAAAATAGTTGTTACAAACATGTCATATTTCTTGGGCAAATTTTGAAAGACTTTTTCAACAATTTTTTGATCTATAATGGTTTCCCCAATTAATTTGATCTGATTAATTATTCCCATGACTCTAGTCATGAAATGATCCACATTCTTTGTGTCAGTCATCTTTAGGGTTTCAAACCGTGTTCTTAATATATGAAACTTAACAGTCTTCATCGTTTCATGATCTTGATACACAACTTTCAAAATATCCCAAGATTCTTTTGTTGTTGATGTGTTGGTTATCTTGTTGAAGATAGAATCATCGACTGAGTTTTGTATCCAACATTTCACTTTGTTCTTTCTTTTTGAATTCTGCACTGACATTCCTTTGATTATTGTTCATGGCTGCTAACAATTCTTGGGTCGGTTCTACATAACCGTTTGGAAGGGTATCTCAACATTCTTGGGTTTATAGAAATGTCCTCATTCTTAAAGACTAAAACTCATAATTTTTACCAAACAGGATCAGGGCCTATAGCAAAGTGCTAGAGGAACCATTTCTTTAAATATGAATGTGCGTGTTTTTTTAGAAATCGTTTTTTTCAACACTATAGAAACATTTTTCCAAAAAGATAAGTACTTTTGTTTCACTAACAAATTGCCCCTCTTTCTTTTTTTATTTATATATTTATATATATTTTTTATAAGTTTATTTTTTAAATAAAAAAAAAAATATTAATACAAAGACTTAAAAAAAAAAAAACCTTTTTTGGAATGAGACCCATCATTTTTTAAATCATATCCATTCATGAACAAAAAATAGTTTTCAAATTGTATTAAAATATGGTATTCGTGGATATAAAGAACGTGACCTTATTTTTTTAATAACACTAAATTTCCTTAATAGAACTTTGAAATACAGAATTGAAGCGTTGGCTCCTCCAACAACTTCGTTTTTTTTTCTTCGGCCTTTTGCGCAGTTCCATTTTGATTTTCTGTGCCCCTTTTCTTAGTTTCTTCTTGACATGCGAAATTGACGTACTGAGTATTGCACTTTTTCCTTCGGCCTTTCATGACTTTTGCATTTTTGTGAGCTTAAAAAAATTAGCTGTTTCTTTTGAAATCGCATGTGATTTTATGTTCGGCTATTATGAGAAAGAATAAATAATAGAAAGTGAAAAATTGGAACATAAATTATTATTTTTAATATTAAAAAAGATAAAATAGCCTACAGCAATATGTTCTATATATTTTGTGAATGAGGAAATTACACACATATTTATACAAGCAATAGTCTCAAGATAGGAATTCTATCTTAGACATACAGTAGTGTGGTTGAGAGATTCTCTCAACCACACACTAAACTATGAGAAACTAAATTCCTATTATGTAGGAATATAGACTCCTCAAATGGAGAATTACAACTATAGACAAGTAGGAATTAATTATTTCTAACTCCCCCCCTTAATGACTATTTGTCATGATAGTCAATTCCACCACCATCCGGTGAATTGCATGTACAGAACCTCCAAAACACAATTTGCCTCCCTCGGATAGATCCACAACTTCTCCGATCTGCCTCCTCTCGCAAATTATCAAACGAAGATGAGGATTCTCGCGGATCCCCTTGAAGGTTAATTGGAACGATCGCTTGCGAAAAACCCGCGCCCATATGAAATAGGAAACTCTTGTCACGATTTTTCCGTAAAATTCCACACTAGCACGATTAATGGCCTAACAGATGCACCAGTTGCGCATCCTGGCGCGACTGTCAGCACGAAAAGCACGCCAATCCCCTTCTACTCAGAAAATTAAAAATCATCTCAGTCCGAGCCAGGTGTTCTGTAGTCCACTTGCACAATTGAGCACGAAGCTCTCGTGTACACTCGACCATAAAGGCACCTCAAGCCACAGAGGCGATTCTGCCACAAAGGCAAGTACTTCAGCCACAAAGACTCTGTAGATGGTTTCTGGCTCACCACCAACCCTCACTTTACAATTACAAAAGATGGTTTCAAGCTGATCATAAACCATTACAAAGTGGTTTTAAGATCACCACGAACTTTCATATGCCTTTAAAACTTACATTTCATTCCACATTTTAGATTTTCTAAGTACATACAATGACTGTTACAACAATTGGACTTGTTTATAACATGCTAAGGAGTCTAGTCCACAAACCACACTAACTTAAACAAACATCTACTTTGTTATCCACCATAAATGTTGTCACTGCTGCTTTGCCTCATCTGTTCATTGTTCACATCTTGGGCATCCTTGTCTGCTCATATAACTTCTTGGAACTCCATGCTTATCCTGTCATTCATTAGGGTTGCAAATTCTAACAAAATAACGTTGCCTACATTGAGTTAGCTAGGTTCAATAAGGCTCAATAATATTTAAACATGATTCTAAGAAAATACAACATAAACTCTTCAAATTTAATTTCTCTATCTTCACCCAAAGATGATTATTTCCCAAACATAACAACAACTATTTTTCACCAACAATACCTGTGAGGGGTCTACTGATAAAGAAACAGATTGACGACCTTTCACTTGGACTCAATGCAGTGCACTCAAACATTGATGATCCAGACATAGGCACACAGCCATACGAAGAGAACACAATTTTCCCTTCAAAATAATAATCTAGGACTCCATGGTCCATTCCTCTGTTGCGTTTCAGTATCTACTCCCCTGGAAAAACAATGCCACTTCCCCTACAATATCAAGACTAGTCACTTCTCTCAAGCATTTTGCCTCATGCTCACTACTTTCCATCACAATCTACTCCCCTGATCACACAAATGTGATCATCATGCAGCTCCAACCACTATTCTTTGATGCCATTTATACTCGGAATAAATTTGTCTATTGTTGGAATGGCAAATTCCAACATAGATTTATACTCGTGACAATAGTTTTCCAAGCTAAATGTCAGAATAAATAAATTAATTCTTTCAACTAGATTTACATTACTCACATGACCATTCTTAAAACAATATACAACATGAAATCATGGAAAAAAATTTGATCTGCACCAAACATACTACTGAATTGCAAACAAACCACGCAACAGATTGGTGTAGTAGCAAGGCATCAAGAATGTTGAGGAGATCTGCACACACCAACATCTTACCAAAAAAAAAATTACCACGCTGCTTTCTTCTCCACACAGCAACTCTTGTTGACTTCCCAATGCAAAGGATTCAAACTGCTAACAGTTTACTTGAAGTTGATCAATGCGTGCACATCACTCTGATTGCATTTCTCTTAATGATCACTGAGCACCTTTCGCAATCAGTCCTGCTAACGTGATTGGGGATTTCTTAGTTCATCTCTTTGATCTTCTTTCATGGGAAACCTCTTGCAAGATTGCAGGTGGCTCTGTTGTCAACCCATACATTTTCATTGGATACAGTTCTTGAGGAAAGCCTTTCTGGGCCTTCGTTTTATATATATATATATAATCCCACCTTGATTAAAAGAATGCAATGGAATCAGCATCTGTAAGGTGACCAATACACCATTGAATCCATATAACATCATATCTACCTTTGTCTGGGGTGTATTCCCGTAGAGAAATACAATAAAAATTCACAGAATGATTTGCCATTGATTTGGATTGACTGCCAACCTTCATCTTTTTAGGAGCACTTTCCAGAAAATGCGAAACAGGTTCTACCAGATCCACCTCATGAAAATGCTTTAGAAGTCAGCTCTTTGTGACCCTCCCAATGCTTGCTCCACAATCCACAGCAACCAAATGCCCATTCTGTGTTAAGCATTCACCAAGAATGTCAACAAGGAACTCATTGTTGTCTTTCACGTCTCTGCCACTTTCACCAGCTGCTTCTTGGGAGGATGGGACTGCGAATCGGATTTAATGTAATAGCCATATTCGTTAATGAAGTTAGGCTTCTTAGTATGCATATTAAAAGGCTTCTCTAGCTCCTCAGAGTTGCCTGCATGCTTCTTTGATGCCCATGGCCCTGACAGGAACTGATCATTCCTCTGCTGGTTGCCTAGAGAAACCAGCGCTCCAACATTCTCCAACGATCTTTCCACGACACTCCTTTACTACCCACTGCAATGGCACAGCTCAAATTGTTCAAATTTGGGTAGTGTCCATCTCCATGTAGCCAGGAACAATACAACAAACAGATCTTCCTCTTGAGATTCGATTTGTGCAGCCTTCTAGAGCTTTTACCAACAATGCTCTAGGCTCAGTCCTACGCAGCACTAGAACTGCTTTCTGATGGACAAACAAAAAATTTAATAAAGCTATACACACTCAATAATTTATTTCTCTATGCCCAGGAAGGGCCAGAGGCCCTTAAGGGCTCTGAAGCTTTGATACCAAAGATAAAATAGCACACAACAATATATTCTATATATCTTGTGAATAAAGAAATTACACACATATTTATACAAGCAATAGTCTCAAGATAGGAATTCTATCTTAGACGTATAGTAGTGTGGTTGAGAGATTCTCTCAACCACACACTAAACTAGGAGAAACTAAATTCCTATTATGTAGGAACAGAGTCCTCAAATGGAGAATTACAACCATAGACAAGTAGGAATTAATTATTTCTAACTGCTTAAATATAGCATAAATAGATTATATTGTAAATATCAATAATAATTCATTGAAGTAGAACTCAACGCTGATGGAATAGAATTAAAGTAAAATTGAACTGTTAATGACACCTCGCTGACAAGAAAATCAATACGATGACACATAGTACACAATGAGATACATTTATAACTAAAAAAAAATTGTGTGTGATTTGGGCTTTTTCCTTTTTCAATGCAACTTAGTAGCCTTAATGCATGGTTATCAAAGTTGAAATGGAATTCAATTCTGTACCAACAAACTCTTTTAAACATTATCATTTTCATATGAAGCGCCTAATGATTTGGGATTTTTCCTTTTGCAATGCAACTTAATAGGCCTAATGCATGGTTATTAAATTTGAATTGGAATTCAATGCCATACCAACCAACTCTCTTAAACACTATCATTTTCATATGAAGTGTATGATGATATGGGATTTTTCCTTTTGCAATGCAACTTAATAGGTCTAATGCATGGTTATTAGTCTCGGTAGTGCATGGATTATAGCATTCGTTTAGTGTTGACCTAGCATTAGTGACCTAGCCTTAGTTTTTTTTTTACTTACCCTTGTATATTCCATGTTTTAAATGACATTTTAATAAAAATATTTTTTCAAACAAAAGTTTCAGTTTTGACTTCTTATTGTAGGGAAGACCTCATGGGTTTTTTGATTTCTATTAAAACTTACCATAAACAGTTTTGTACTTCTATTTATAGCTATTTTAATGCTAGTTTCGACTTAGCATTAATTTAAAAACATTTAATGTTTTGAATACTTTTAATTAAAAAATAAACCAAACATTTAACCCAAAC
Source organism: Pinus taeda (assembly GCA_000404065.3). Classification (NCBI taxonomy): domain Eukaryota; kingdom Viridiplantae; phylum Streptophyta; class Pinopsida; order Pinales; family Pinaceae; genus Pinus; species Pinus taeda. The sequence continues at coordinate 1,513 of APFE030553994.1, read as the reverse complement.
CCAAAGAGTATTGTGTAACTAACTATGCAATATTGGCATGTTAACCATCTGTCACCTTGCAGCGAACTCAACCATTGGTACTTGGTTATCTTAACCCTCTGTGTCCTATTTTAATCCTTCTTCTCCTCTTAAGGCTCGACTCATCCTTATGAGTGCACCAGACTGGAGTAGCAAAAGGAAAGATGAAGGACCGAAGTAGAAGAAAGATGAAGGCTTGACTCATCTTCATGAGAGCACTGGAGTAGCAGTCCAGTATCATAGCCCAATGAGGTAATGAGGAAGAATAATGGAGAAACCAGTCTTGAAATTCAAAAATGAAAGTAAGAAATTATTGCATTCTCTGTCGGAAACTACTGCATTTTTTGTACTACATTTTTTGTATTACATATAGTTGTAGGTAATGCTTACAACGTAATTGTTATTGTATTACTAAAATAATGTATTATGGTTGTCTATCCTCAAATCTCATTCTCGAAGCTTTCCTTAATTCAAGAACTATAAAAAACAACTTGTAATTTGTTACTGCATAAGAAGAACTTGATATTACTTGCACATTGATCGGGTGACCATATTTGGTTTCCCATATTGCTTCCCCTCTATTTTGTGCTTATCCTACCACTTGACTTGAACACAAGGCACACAAGGCTTCCCAAAATGAATAGTTCAAAATATCCAACCCGTGCACACACCTATCCCATCCTCCTCTCCTCCTTAAACATGCCCCTTCCTCCCCTTCTAAAGAGTAAACAACATGAGAGAATTAAATATGACTTTTTTAAAATAGTAAAAGCATGAAAGGGTTGAAGCCTTCAAAAAAATTTGACAACAAAATAAGGTCTAAACTACAAAAAGAGGTTTCCATTACTTACTTTTCCCATTATAGGGGCAGTTGTTTTTGCTTCTGAATTAGTTGCTCCTTTTCCCATTATGGGGGCAATTGCTTCTGCTTTTGACTTAGTTTCTCCCGATCAAGGAAAGGGAGATTCATATCTAGGCAAATGGAGCAATGCGTAGATGAGCTCTTGGCAGATCAAGATAATCAATTCAGCTTTATCACCTTGGCACTTGTTTCAAATGCTTAGAATGAATGTTTATATTCTCAGTATAGATTCCTTTCTCGTCACTTTGTTATATTACTTTATTATCTTGTTCAACCTAAATGAGTTTTCACAGCGATAATTGATAGAAAGATTGGCTCTTCCTGATACCGCTCTTAGTGTACATCAAATTGGTTTGGTTATCCATCTACCCATAACGATTATGCCGGAAAATGATTAGAATGAACGTGGATATTCCGGGTATAGATTCCTCTCTTGGCACACTTTATTATCTTGGTCCACCTTAATGTGTCTTCACTGCTATAATTGATAGAAAGATAGGTTTGTCTTGATACCACTTTGAGTACTTCGAATTGGTTTGGTTCACCATCTACCCATAATGGCTATGCTGGCAAGAAAAGATGTTATTCCTTTTGTTAGAATACCCTTACCCGAACAACTACTAGACCAAGACA
>APFE030553990.1:52788-77121 GCA_000404065.3 Pinus taeda | reverse complement strand
ACATAATTCATTTGGATATATGTGGAATTGTTTTAGGAAGTCCTTACTTGTATGATAGAAAGACTATTTTCTATAGAGCTGAGAACAAGAATCTACTTGTTAAAGATGGAATCGAATACTTTGTAAGAGCTCACAAGCTCAAGAATAATTATACTCTCATAAATTCTGAGCAGATGAAAAAAATCATAAATTCATGCAAACAATTCTTAGTAATGGTTGTAAAGGAAAAGAAACCTGATAAAACCAATGTATTTGAAGGTTGTGATGCTCAACAGCGAGTTGATATAGAAAATATTGTTTCAGAATATGATTTCCTGTTTTAGTAACCTAAAGGTCTGCCACCCAAAAAGGAAATAGTACATGATATTATTTTGCAGCAAGATGTTCCATTGCCTAACATTGGGATATACAGGTTGTCTACTTTAGAGAATGCTGAAATCAAGAAGCAGGTGTAGGAGTTGCTCGAGAAGGGATTCATCAGGCCTAGCACATCACCATGTGGGTCACCAATCGTTTTTGTGAGAAAGAAAGATGGCTCGTGGAGAATGTGCATTGACTACCAAGCGCTAAATAAGATAACAATCAAAAATCGTTATCCCATTCCTCGCATAGATGATCTTTTAGATCAATTGAAGGAAGCTGTTTATTTCACCAAGCTGGATTTTCACAGTGGATACCATCAAGTCAGAGTTGCAGAGCAAGATGCATGGAAGACTGCTTTCAAAAGAAAGCAGGGATTGTATGAGTGGCTGGTTATGCCTTTTGGCTTGACCAATGCTCCTACTACTTTCATGAGATTAATGAATGATGTACTCAGGCCTTTTCTTGATGATTTTGTTATTGTGTATCTGGATGACATTCTGATTTTTAGTAAAACGTGGGAAGAACAGTTGAAGCATGTTAAGCAGACATTAGATGTTTTGAAAAGAGAAAAACTTTATGTTAAACTCTCAAAATGTGAATTTGGCAAAACATCTCTAAATTATTTCGGTCATATAGTAGGGGGTGGTGAATTGAAAATAGATCCCTCTAAAGTGGCAGTTATTGTAAACTGGCCTAAACCCAAGTCTGCTACAGAAGTGAGAAGCTTCAGGAGCAGCACAATATTGGAGGAAGTTCATTTCTAATTTTTCCTCAATTGCAGCTCCCTTACATGCTTTGACAGGATTGAACAAGGTGTTTCAGTGAGGAGGCAAACATCAGAAATCCTTCGACACTTTGAAAGAAAAGATTAGTACAACACCTGTACTAGCACTGCCTGATCTACAAAGACCGTTTGAAATCCAAACAGATGTCAGTGACTATGCCATGGGAGCAGTGTTGACACAGCACGGTAAACCCATATGTTATCATTCTGAGACTTTTAATCCTGCAGTAATTAACTATCCTACATATGATAAAGAATTGTATGCATTAGTTCAGAGTGTGAAAAAGTGGAAACATTGCTTAATGGGCAAAGAGACAGTAATACATACTGATCATCAACCACTTCAATATCTACACTCCCAAACTAAGTTGCAGCAATCAAGGCATTACAGATGGATGGGTTTTCTACAACAGTTTCATCTAATCATCAGATATAAAAAGGGCATACACAACAAAGTTGCAGACATGTTATCTAGACCCATTATAAATGCATCTACTATACTTAAGCATAATTTTGTACTACATGAAAGTTACATTGAACAATATGCTCAAGATATAGACTTTAAAGATGTATATGCAACTTTGAGTCAAGGTAAAAAGGTAGAAGAATTGGACTATCATATAAAGGACCGACTCTTATATCATTGTGGGAAACTCTGCATTCCACAAACTGAGAGAGTAAAGATAATTAGAGAGGCACACACTTCTCTAATATCAAGTCACTTTGGGGTAGATAAAACAGTTGCACAGCTGCAAAGATTTTGTTATTGGCCGAAAATGAATGAGACAGTTTCTAGATATGTAAGAGGGTGTACTATGTGTGCTAGAAGCAAGCCCAGCAATAGAAAACTAGGCTTGTACACTCCTTTACCAGTTCCTTCTCACCCTTGGGAAAGTGTTTCCATGGATTTTGTTGGAGGACTGCCTAAATCGTGGAAAGGTCATGATTATCTATATGTGGTTGTGGATAGGTTCAGCAAAATGTGTATTTTAATACCTTGTAATAAACAGATTACAGCGGAACAAACTGCAAAATTATTCTTTGATCATGTATGGGTTCATTTTGGATTACCCACTTCTATTGTATCTGATCAAGACACCTGATTTGTGGGGAAGTTTTGGTCAAGTCTGTGGGAACTAATGGACACCCAACTGAAGAAAGGCACAGCTTTTCATCCACAAACCGATGGCCAGACAGAAGTAGTTAACAGGACAGTGATCCAGTTACTCAAGGGATATTGCAGCAAACATCCTAAGCTTTGGGATGAACATTTGTGTTATGTGCAGCATGCTTACAACAGAGCAAAACACTCTTCTACACAGAGATCTCCTTTTGAAACCTATTTTGGTTTCATACCAAGGTCTTCTTTGGATTTTGTCTTTGGTAAAGATTCCACAGTTGATGGACACAGTGATGTGGACAAGGCAACTAGGTTCATTGAACAGATCCAAGAGATCCACCAAGCAGTACAGGAACAGATGAAAAAGAGCCAAGCCAAATACAAGGCTAGGCATGACAAGCATCAGATGGAGCATAGTTTTCAAGTTGGAGACCAGGTATGGCTGTATATCAGCAAAGACAGGATGCAAGGTGAAAGTAAAAAAGTTAAAGCTTATCAAGTATGGACCTTTTAGGATACTTGAGAAGATTGGTGAAAATGCTTTTCGCCTTGATCTACCAACTTACATGCACATCCGCTCAGTCGTAAATGCAGATTGCTTGAGATTGTTCGAACCTTCAATGATTGAGGATCTTGAAGAGCAAAGTCAATTGCCTTCTATTTATGACCTGCTACCTGAATATCTTAATGAATTGCAGGAAAACACAGTCTTGGACAGGAAGGTGAGGACGACGCGCAGAGGAGATGTTGAGTACCTCAGAATTGGACTCAAAGGTTCGAAGCCGAGCAGTGCAAAGAGGATTGAGATTGGACAAGTGAGACAGCAGTATCCTCACTTAGTCGATGCTTGAAAGAAAACCAACTTTTGGTGATCCAAAAGCTTTTCAGTAGGAAGGTCGTGATCCGAATTGGATCCATCAAGAACTGTCAAAGAACCATGACTGTATCAGGTCGGGACAAATCTCTAAAAATTCCAAAACAACGATCAAAAACACTTTGAACCAGTGGCAATGGCAGCCAACGTGGAACAACGAGGACCTTGGTCAAAGCGCGCTGACAGAGGCCCATGGAGACTGCACGGGAGCTCAAAGTAGCCCCTGGGAGGCCCGGATCGGGAAAATAAGGAGGTTTTTGATGCGCAATTACATCGTTGGGCGAACAAGGCGATAATGAAGGAAAGGCCAGAGCACCCGGTCACGTGGGGGAACCGGAGAACCACGGGTGGAAAAGCGATAAGCGCTAACGTACAAAGGCGGGACTCGTGCTCTGGAAAAAAGGTGATATTGGTCGGGGTGCCCACAAACGATAAGAGGTTTTGGACGAAAGCGGAGCGATTCCATACATCGATCGACACATGGCAAGCGGAGGTGAGAGAAGACCGTGTCATCGTCGTTGATCGCGCACTATCGGTCAAGCAAGTCAACCGCGTGGGACGTGCGTATGGCGTCGGATCTGGAGGCCCCAGATCGGACAGCTGAGATCGAGCTCGACAAGGGGAAGCATAATCGACGAAAGAATAAGCCGCGTTTTAGAAGGATTTGGAATCTATTTGACCGCCACAATGGAAGAAGAACGCATCCACGACGTAACTGAAGAAACGAACCAACGAAGCAGGTTGGCGCCGTTTAAAGAAGGACAAGTGGCCACTCCCTGAGTGTTCATGCTAACGCCGAACAGAAAACTCCAAGCGCAGCTGCAAAAGGCGAATCGATAGAGGCGGAAGAAAAACCGAACAGGCATTGGAACGAATGGCTAAAAGCCATGAACAGAGACAGAATACACAGTTGGAGTCAGTCAAAGCGAACCCCGAGAGGAGGACTGAACACTGAGAGACAGAAACCAGAGAAGGAGGCAGTCAAGCAAAAGCAGAAAGAGACAGAGGGCCGAGCTGACCAGAGACAGCATCGAGCACCAGAGAACTTGAGAGATTCAAGCCATCCCATAGAGGAATCTATCCAGACTAAGCACCACATTTGGCTCTTTCCACTGTAGACCAGAAGGTCACAGAGCGGGTAGAAAGAAGAAGAGTCTGTGCACTCTCGTGGCTTGGGGGATCCAAGAACCACCCTGCCTAGCGAAACCTGCTTCAAGAGAACTCACATTGAGTCCCTGTATTGTATTTCTCTACTTAAAGACACAATAAAACAAGGCCACCACTGAAAGCTGGACCGGAGATGTAGCCCGGGAGAATAGGGTGAACTACTTATTAAAATTCCTTGTGTCTTTGTGTTTGCTTACTGTATTTCTCTGTTGTCTTTCCATTTTATTGTATGTGTATTGGCAATCTGATCGATCCATTGCTTCAATAACACAGAACATGCACACCAGCACATGAGTCTGTAATACCTTTAAACAATAAATCTTTAACTAATGTCACTCATAGGGTGAATATCAGATCATGCTTGGAAGTAAATTTTATTTATGCAAAGCTAACTTATATGTAAATGCACTATATGATGAGATGACGTTAGACTCGAGGATTAGAAACACTTGTGTCGCAAAAGCCCTCAATTACCAAAATGAAATGTTCACTTTACTAGATGAAGACTTAAACTAAACCCCTGAAAATATTACAATTAAACCACAAGCTTATTTCAAATCTTTTTGATACAATTATAGCTCAAAGAGAACAAAAAAGAAACTTCTTTGCAATTTAATATCAATGTCAACAAATGCTCAAAAAAAAATACTCAACTTAGGAAACAAAGATATGCAATTTATTACAATTCCACGACAGAGTACTTTAACAACTACTTGAAAATATTCGCAAAATATATAACATGTAATGAACATCAAATAATTTAAGCAATGATGATCAATTTCAATAGATACAAAATATTCTAGCAATTAAATTTCTAGAGATCCAAATACTTTTAAAAAACCATGAAATTGAAATGCTAATCAATTCAAAATCCTAGAATTACAATGATTTATGCTTAGTGACCCAAATCTAGGAAAATTTACCACTTTCCTATAGACAATCTTTAGATACAATTAAAAAAAAAAAAAATTAGGTGTGTGACTATGGAGAAGTTAAAGTATTTAATACCACAAAAGTTTTCTTTTATAGATTTTACCCTTAGCCCGAAAAGACACCAAGAAGGAACTTTAAATTAACAATTTAATTATTCCTTAGGAAAAAATCTTCGATGTGCTAAGTTTTATGAGGCAAAACTGTTGTAGTAAATGATCAATTTATTTATTTTTTTTAATGTGACCAAAGTAAAACAAATCAAAAGGATTTAATAATTTTTTAATTTTTTAATGGACCAAAGGCCACCAAAAAAATTAAAATCTTTTAATGTGAAAATTTATCTTTTGATTTAAATTCTAATCACATAAAATGAAATTTTTGAGGTTTTTTAAATGTTTAGTCTTTTGCTTTCTAAAAAAAATCAAAAGTCGAGGGGAAAAGCAAAACTATTAAATGAAATTCAATTTTTAGAAGAAATCAAACTCAATAAAAACATTTAAAATTGAATTAAAATTTTGAGTTTTTTCCTTTTTTAATTTAAACAAAACAAAACAAGAAAAAAAATGAAAACTAAACAAACAAACAAAAAGGGAAAATATTTTCCTTTAAATAAAACACAAAAAGCGATTAACAAAAGTCTAACTCAAAAAAATGAAATCAGACTTTGTAAAACTAAAAGGGAACTAACCCTAACGCACACACAAACAAATAAAAAGGAAAAGGAAATCGATTGTTTGGATTTGCTTGCAGGTATGGCGACGAGAATGAAGCTCCACGGAGATAAAACTTCAGGCTCTGATGGCAGCAGTGAGGGAGACGGAGATATGCAGGCTTCGACGACAGCGAGGGGCTGAGAGAAGGAAAGGAGCGATGGCAGTGAGGGACGAGGGTAGAATGCTGACGGACGAGGAGAAAAAGATGTGGGTTATGGACCTCGAGGGAGTTGCGGCAAGGAGGGGAGTTTGCAAGCAGAGCAGTGGAACGCTCGGATTTGATGAGGAAATCGCAGGTTTACAGAGAGGAGAGGCCGAAAGGAAATGCAAAGAAAGGTTTCAAAGGAGATGAGAATGCAGTTTTGAAGATCGAAGGAGAAAAGCGCAGCAATGCAAGGTTTATTGCAGGTCTGCGAGGACGTGGAGCCGGATTGCAAGTCCAAGCAGCAAGGAATGATGGTAGCAGGATCAAGAAGCAAAGAATGAGGAGAAACCTCAGGCAGCAAAACTGAAAAATGATTTCGAAATATTTTAGAGAAAAAGAAATCTCAAATGTAGCAGACAAAGAGGAAAATGGTAGCTCAATGAACCCTTAAAAACTTATGATTAAGTTGATATGTTCTGCTTCAGGTTTATCAAATTTTCCAGAATTCAAAAACTAAAAAAAAAAAAAAATTGAAAAAAACAATTCAAACCCTTGGACTGCAAAAACAATGCCCCTACAAAAATGGTTTTGAGGTTAGATCTTACCCTCCAAGGCCTAGATCTGGCTTCAAATCAAACTTCACTTTCAGATTTGCACCTTGTATCTGAAAACAAGAACACCTAGAACCCAGATATACGAAAATAAATAAAACCCCACAAACCCAAGTCACAAAACCAAAAAAAATTACAGATCTATGCACAAGAATGGGAGATCTATCAGATCTGAGGAGTACGAGTCCAACTCCGCTCCTAGATCTGATAATCTAAAGCTTTCAACAACCAGATCTATCAATTTCCCACACAAAAATTAAATTTTTAAATTTTTTAAAGGAGGTGCTTAGCTCAAAACCCTTTGTATATCACTGCTAAAAAATATTATGATAAGCCCGGAGTTATTTTAACTGGGCTCTTCAGAAAACACAAATCGGGAGTTGGCTAGTCCAACTGAAAAATTCCCCTAACACCCGAGGATCCAAAATAAAAATCTTCATGCAAAACTCAATCCAGCCATCAAAATAGAGCGAAAAAATGATAATAAAATTTAGATAAATAGAAATACCTACTATTACATTCAAAATTTAAATTATCATTTAAACCCAGTGACTGAGCAAGATACATGTACTCAAATCACTCTTCAGAAGCTATCATCAATGGCTTTAAAAAAATTATGCACGAAAACAACATATCTTGCAGTATTCCCATGAAGAGTAACACCAACGAAATTTAACTCCAAAGTCTTTCTTTATTGTTCAAAAAAAATTACACAAGAGTTGTTTTGTTTAGCACACAACTCAAAGATCGGATGCCTCAACTGACAAATGACTTCCTATTTAAAGATAAATCCTCCAACGACTAGTTCGAATGATCCTTGTCAAAGCAATCTCGACCGTTGATGAGGATTAAAATTTCTTTTAATCTCATCCGTCAAAATATTTAATTCTAGAGGAAATTCGAATTTTTTAATTGAATGCATTTTAATTAACTCAAAAATAAAAATTAATGGCTTCTAAAAAATTATGCACGAAAACAACACATCTTGCAATATTCCTATGAAAAGTAACACAAGCAAAATTTAACCCCAAAGTCTTTCTTTATTGTTCAAAAAAAATTACACGAGCTTTTTGCTTCGCACACGACTCAGAGATTGGATGCCTCAACTAACAAATGACCTCCTATTTAAAGATAAATCCTCCAACGGCTAGTCGAGTGATCCTCATCAAAGCAATCTCCACCGTTGATGAGGATTAAAATTTCTTTTAATCTCATCCATCGAAATACTTAATTCTTGAAGAAATTCGAATTTTTCAATTAAATGCATTTTAATTAACTCAAAAATAAAAAATTTGAGTTAATTTCCTCAAAAAATTGACTTTGACTTAACCCCCAGGGACCAAAGGCTTAAAATTTAGCAAAATAATTCATTTACCTTAGTCCCTTGACCTCTTTTCAAATTTAATTTTTAAGGACCGACAAATTTTGCCTTTGGAGAATTTAAATTTACCTAGGACCTAAAATTAATTAAATTTCTGGCTTAGGATTTTAATCAATTTTTTGCCAAAAAATTTAATTAATTAACCTATGAAAGAATAAATTATTTTTCCAACCCTCAAGAGACCTTACATCATGATTTTCATATTTTTTACATCATAAGGGGGAAAACCCATTTGTAATAGAACCTTACAGACTACGCATTTCTGTGACACAAATATAATCCAGCAGACCAAGCAATTTGTAATAAAATAACCTAACCAAATAGTTAGGATTATTCCCAAATCACTTTTACATAGACTCGATCTATAACACTAGGACTCGCTTAAGATCCCAGTGACAAAATCCACTCCGACTTTGGGGTACGACTGAAGGAAAACTCTGCCGACCATCCGAGAATGGATCGGTGAGACAAAAACCTCCCAGAATGTAGATAGTCACCAAAAAAGTAGGTTTACCTACCAGAAAAGTAGGTTTACCTGCGCAATTACATACATGACACAGATCTGCTGAGATTATTTACATCATATACATGCAGAATGGGTTTACATTATAACATCTTGTAAATCAGGCTGATGATGATAGCTGAACGACACCGACACATCGATCAGGCGCTATCCCTTTTGCGAAAAAAGGGGGTGTACTGCTATGGGTCGTTGAGTGGTCAACATGCCAACAAGAGTGATCTTCAAGTTGCGTTCTTCTTCACCTTGAGCTCTGAAACCATGTTGAGAAATCAATAGGGGCAGCAGTTAGAGTGATTTCTCTTTACTTGATAATTGCTTGCAGAATTATGTTGGCTTCTTATTACTTTTATTATGTTATGTTAATCAAACAATTATCAAAACCATAAATTATGAAGATCACAAATAGAAAATGAACACAAGATGTAGGCACCAAGCCAACGCAAAACCCCTCCAAGGGGAAAACCTAGAAAACTCTTCTCTTCTTATAGAATCAGATCAAATGAGGAATCCAAGACCTAAACAACAAGACCAAGACCTCCAACAAGACCCAAGTAAGCCCTCCTCCCAAGCTCTTCTAGCAAGACAAAGTCAACTCATGTCAAAACCTTCCAAAACAGCTCCATCTTTAGAATTCCGGCCCCCAACTTCAGAATTTCACCCATGTGAGGAATCTAGGGCATATTTTAGGGCAGAAACTTTGACTTTCTTCTTCCTTAGACTTCACTTTCTCTCTCTTTGCTTTCTTGCTCCTTCTCTTGAATTTCGCTCTTCTTGTCTTGGAGATCGAACTTGCTTGTGTGGTGCTTCAAATGAAGTCGAATTGTCTCTATTTATAGACATCCAGGAGATCGAATTACCTCTTCCAAGGCCGACTTGGTCTTGTAGGTGCAAAAATTACATTTTTGACTCGAATAAATTTATTTTTCTACTTTCTTTTCGAAGTCCAAATAGGACTTGACTCTAAGACAATATTTTAACTTATAACAAATATTCTTTTGACTCAATAAGCCCTAGAAACATGAAGAACATGCTTGACCTAGATGACCAAATAATTTGAGCATTAAACCCATGCTTGAAAAATAATGTTTCTTTTTCATCTTTCGATCTTTACATGAAATATACAATAATATAAGTACCATAGCAAGTATGAAGACCGAACCTAGCTACATTTTCTAACAACCAACACCTAACATGATGCCAGGATCATTCACTTCTTGCTCCAAACAGATTTTTGATTGTCCTCTTACATCTGGCATTCCTTCTTGAAGGAAGGTGGGTCATCCATCAACAGGCACTTTAACCATTTTGCAATCATGTACTTTCACTTAATGTCATGGGCATACTAATGTGGATCAAGGGGCAAACTTGATGCTTGACCAATCTTGAATGTATTCTTGTTCCCTCACTTCACCTAGGAGGTTAATCTTTGACTCTAGTATAGTGGGACCTCCTCTAAGGCCTTAGGGTTTTAAGAAGGGCAGTACTAGGGAGACTCTTATTGAAGTAGCATGTCCATGATATTCTATAATTACCACCTTCCATCTTTCCCATTATTTCATCTTCATTCTTTGGGTTGGTGATCATTAGCCATGCAGATTGGCACACCCTTTCATCCTCATCTTGGAGTTTGGGCCAAAAAAATTTGCCCTAGAGGTTGATGCATGTAAAACAATAAGAAAATCACATTGAAAGAAAAAGATAAAATGCAAAAGATGGCTAGGACATTTATTTAGCACGTGGGCAAAAGCCTAGCATGAGCTCTACCCCCCCATTAGCCATCAACTAGTTCCTCAAGCACGTGATGCTTGACCTATAAAAAGAACTCTTGTATTGTCCCAACCTTGATAAGAGATAAACTAACTCAACACGAAGAGGTAATTGAAAATTTCAAAAAGGGCTCCTGAGCTATGCACCCCAATCAAAGCAAATAATAAGAAGTAAAAGGTGCACTAGAGGGGTTGAAAAAGAAAACCAAGGAAATGGATAACTCATGCCTCCACGATTGCTCCCTCCCTACATCTATACACACAGGATGTTGGACCTCCACTAGCTAGTCACATGGCTATGGCACCTTGCCCTAAAGTCCTCCCCACTCTGCAACCAACATTTTCACACACACCTATGGATTGATGGGATAACTTAGGACCTATCACTTCCCCTTGGCGGTTGGAAACACCTAATAGGGTTATCCATCTAACCATCCCTAACATGAGTTAACCTGTTTATGAAACTTAATCTAGTTAGACATTTGAAGATGAGCTTTGTTTGAAGTATTATTATGCCCTTAGCATTAGGTATGGTCCACTATGATGCATTTATGGTTATTGTCCCTAGTGAATGGTGACTTCACTTGATTTTGAGTAAGAATTTGTCAAGTGTTGTTACAACAGTGGACTAGTGTTGTTACAACAACAGTGGACTTTGGAGACATGATTATTTAGCAACATATGAGAGGTCGTTTTACGCATTCCAGAAAGAAAATATGACCTTGTTAATGTAGCGTTGCCCACCCAAAGCTAAGCATTGGGCTACTTGATGGTTCCACATGGTACTTGACACTCAGAGGCATCCCCAGATGCTAAAACACTAGGCCTATGAAGCTTGGTGTTGGATTTATAGATGATATGCCCAGTGGAATCAAGAAGGCCCCAGGCTAGTCATAACATTGTTTGATGGGAGTTGCTTGTTTTGAAGCTCAAATTATGATGCTTATCCTTCAGATGACAAGGAAGTGTTGGCACGTCACTATTTGGCCCCAACCGCTTGAGTACACTGGTGCCATGTCACCCCTCTTGTCCTTAAGAGGGTCACATTGGGAATTTTGGTGATGACTTTTTGATATAAAGCACTTTGGAGGCATGCCCATGGTATTGGATCTACTTCTTAGAGTATGAAGCACTCATTAGCCCATTTAACACTTATGGCATTTAAAGCTCCTTTGGAGGATGACGTCATAGCATGTGGGCATTTTTGGCATCTTTTGTTATGATTTTGAGCTGAGGTTGGCTTGTAACCTTAGTCTTGTGGAACATTTAAAGTAGACTTGTAATTAGGGCTTTTACTTGTATTATTGTAAAACTGAGGGAGAAAAGCCTCATATAAATAGAGGCTCCCCCTCATTTCATTTCATCATCACACATTCTTCGCTCTTCTCTTCTAAGAGTGCAAATCAATCCTTATTCCACTACTTGGGTAAGATGTGATCTTTTATGGTGCAAGATTGTTGTGGAGGTAGATCTTTATGTGGAGATTTTTCCTGGGATTAAAATAAGTGTTTCTTGGAGAATTTTGTAAGCTTCATGCTTTATTTTCTATATTTTGCATATTGCATTTTTGCTAGTAAGGTTTCTATTTTGTGCCATGACTAAATGCTAATTCTATTTTGAAATCTTGCCCCATTATATTATGCAAAACTGTTCTCTTGAAACCTATATTGATTATGCATTCCTTAATTTCTCCCCTCACAAGGAAAATAGTTAGGGTTTTAAAAGTGGATGCCTTAGCCATCCCCCTTAATCAAATTCTTTCCATGGAACTTTAGCCCTAGAAAACTCCATTAAACCCTTGTAGGATAAGGCACTAATCCTTGTTGTGTTGATTATCCAAATATTTTATTGAGTTTCTTCTTCTTTCCCTTGTTCCTAAACATCTAGTGTTAGCCGCGAGGGTTTATAGGGAAATTTTTTGCATAAAGGTGAATTTGTGTTGGTTGTTTGTGGCTCATAATTTAGGAATTGCGTCTACAATACATATACAGACAAAATCTAGCATAGTGCATGGTCAATCCCTCCTTTTTAGGGCTGACATCACACTTGTTTGTTGTTTGTGCATACTTTTCAGCCATAAAAATCAACTTCCTACCCTAATCCTAGAATCTATTAGAAGGCCTTGGTTCTTCTTTGTTGATTATCATTGGAAGGCCTTTTCTTTGGCCTGTTATACAACATTTTGCACCTTATTATTACATATCAATCAAGCCTTATCTTTGGTTTAGGCATAGAGGATTCAAACCTTGGTATAGAATATCTAGGCTTTATTGATAATTTGGGCCATATTATAGACCTCTTACACATCACCATAAGTCATCACATTAGATATCCTTTAGGTGATCTAGGGAAGCCTCCCTTGTGGTTTAATACCACTAAAGAGAAAGAGAAAGGTTGTTGAGGTGACAGTGGCAACCCTTTCTCTTATTGCCATAAGGTTTGGCCCCACCTAGTGAGCCTTTGCACTAGGCCTACTAGATTGTGCAGCAATTGTACAAACAATATGTCCTTGGCTTCCAACATCCCACCCAACTCTAGCTGAAACTTAATGGTTCCAACACCCTTCACTGCACGCCTACCATCATTATCAAACTCCACATGTAAATTTGAGTCTTTCTCCATCAAACTGCTAAATAGATCACATACCCCTATTATATGACATGATACACCATTATCCAAGTACCAAGCACTCTTGGTGATGGTGCTAGTAGATAGACAAGAGACAAATGAGAAGTCCTTCTCAAACTTCGCTACAAACTCATCAAGTTGAACCTTTGTTGATGTTGTTGTTTGTTGCAACTTCCCCTTCTGTAATATTCCTAACCCAGAATACACCTCAAACCCCAGCAAAACTCCAACCAAATATGTGCAAATTATATGATAACCTAGAAGTGATAAAATAACAGTGGAACAGCGTATAATAATGTAAACCGGAAATATAAGCAGATACAAGAAATGCAGCGAGAAAATGCTAAGCCATTTTATTATACTGGGCAATAAAATAAGTACAAGAGGTGATCAGACAGATGGCACCTCGACTTGCGCAAGGCAAGTGAAGAAATACTCTCAGAATGACAAGAATGGCCTCTCTGCGTGGATGTTGTTGCTGTGCTGTTACTGCTACTAGGAAACAATGCTGGTTTGGGGCTACTCCCCTCCTCGGAAAACACTGAAACTTTGGGTTCGGGCTCTACTCAAGAAACCCAGAAAGCTTTCCTGGAATGGCCGACCCCCGAAAATAACCCTCCTGGGGATCTACACAGTTCCTCCAAGGCTCTGCACTGCCTCTGAAAACCCCTCAAAATTCTGCCTAAATCTCCACCTGAAAACTTTGCCAAAATCTTCCAATAAGCAAGGGCTGGCCCCCTGCTCACTCACACAGCATAAATCCTCCTGCAAACCCCAATCCCCAACAGCTGCCAGAATGAACTGCGTCCCTCTCCCAGTGCTGTGTAGTCCTCCAAAACGCTGCTAAAACCACTGCTGGAATACTGATGAAACCACTGTTGAAACACCAAAAGAAATACCTTGCCTGAGCAAGCACTCGAAGTCCCCCAGGGCTAAGGGTGAGATCTCCGAACGGAGACACTCGATGCACTAAACAATGCTGCAAACTAGCTAAACAACCAGCATGCTCAAAAGTCGAACGCCTAGCTCCAAATGCACATAACTGAATGATCCAAATGAGGGGGCTCCTATCTACTTTATAGCTTTTGCCTCTCACAATCCCTAGGCTCACCTCTTCCTGCGTGATTCCCCTCTTGCCACGTGTTCTTTTCCTCTTGCACAATTCCTCCATGTGTCTGCGTGGGCTCCATTTCTGCGTCCCCCTCGGCCCCCTTGGCTCCCTTTAAGTCACGACGTTGTGCTACCTAGGAAGTGACTTTTTATTCTAAAGTGAGTTATGTTCCCCTTTCCTCACTTTTTATTTACAAATGACTATAGAAG
This sequence comes from Pinus taeda, assembly GCA_000404065.3. Lineage (NCBI taxonomy): Eukaryota > Viridiplantae > Streptophyta > Pinopsida > Pinales > Pinaceae > Pinus > Pinus taeda. The sequence continues at coordinate 62,793 of APFE030553990.1, read as the reverse complement.
GCAAAAATCGAATATTCCAATTAGCCATAGCTAATTAGGAATATTACACCTTCCCCTTATTCTCTAGACACTATGATGGATAGTGCCCATTCTTGTGGCAAATGAAGCTCTTAAGCTTGCTCAAATCCTTCTTCTTTATTGATTGAGAGGTTTCCCCCTCACTATTATCCTTGGAACCCTCCTCTCTACCCTTCTTAGCCGTACTAACCAAGAATAGGTTCTCCTCTCCATCTCTTTCCCTATTGGCCTTAGACTCCTCTTGAGTCGCTTCGTGGATGAAGTCATTCCAAAGCCTCTCCCAATTGGGAAGTTTCTTCTAAGCGCAGATTCCCTTGACAAATGGTTCGCGTGACTTTGGAAAACCATTAGTGCCACAATTGCAAGCTCTACGTCCTTCACTTTCTCCCCAATGGTTGCAAGCTAATCCCATGCTTGGGTGATCCTCATGAAAGTAACTTGTAACATTATTAGACCTTGACATTTGGATGAATCTAAGCTTGTTCCTCAAGATCATCTTCATGTTAATGTGGTCGCTCTAGAATAGGTCCATTAGAGCCTTGAACATCTCTCTAGTTGTCTTCTTCTCTGCCAAGTGAGGGATCAAGTGATCCTTCATGGCATCCATGATGACTCGCTAACCTCTAATGTCCTCCTTTTCATGGACTACCAACTATGTTGGATCTGTTGGTGATTAAATCTCCCTGTCAACAATTTCCCAAAGGTCATTTTCTTTCAGCAACAAGGTTACCCTTTCCTTTTAGGGTAGGAAGTTTGATGCTCCATCCAACCTATCATCCAATCTCACATAGGCTAATGCCATCTCTAGATTTGATAATTATTGCCTTGTACTAAGTCCTTCAAGCACCCACAAGAATAAATGTTGTTGGTATATAGATCTACTTAAATCTCCTATAGATATGTGTTTCACTCTATTGAAACACCCACAAAAAATATTTTTTCTAACTGGTATGGTCTCCCTCTCTCCCTTTAAAGGATGACCTCTCCCAATCACTGCTGACAAATTTGTGACTAAATGTTACCACCACGTACAACTTCTGTTATTTTATGCACTTTTGGCTTCTCCGTGGCTCTTGTACCCAACCATCATGTGAAACTGCTTTGAGGTTGCAACTAATTTGGTTGTCAGTGGCTCACTTACTTTCGCCGTGACTTCCATTTTTCCCATCCTCTACTACAACCTTTTTCTACTCCCCATTGTTGTGTCTAACAACCTTTATCCCTGCAGATGACAATTGTAGCTCTCTATCGTGCACTAACAACACATGTGATTGCGTTCTTTCCTATCCCTTGCGGTATTTTTAGACGGCACGACTGGTATCTGGCTTGGTGGCTATTGGATTCCTTATATATATATATATAATATATATATATAAATATAAAATAATTATACTTTTTAAAGCCAACTTTGTTCCTTGTTGCACATATGAGATTTTTCATCAACCTGCAGCATATGAAATTTTCACGAACCCTACCCCCCCCCCCCCCGGCCCACATATGAACTTAGCATACGGTTGTTTGCTCCTCTATGCTACTACTCCTTTCCTCACTTTAAACCTGGATGGATTCTCACAATTTTTTGACATTGGTTTCCCAAAGACAAAGTTCTCATACCATGTTCATTTTCCTTAACCCCAGCAACCTAGCTCATTATTTCATAGGAGATTATTGCACAAATCTACTAAATAAAAAGTATGGCTAAAATTTTAACACGTAAAATATAATAATCGTGGAAGCAAATTAAAACAACAATCTCATACACATGCACACAAAAAAAATTCCTTTCAAAATCTGCTATTCGTTGACAATAGTTTACAACATACAAGAGCTCCTTTCCTAGGATAATGACCCTAAGGAAAAATACAAATACAACAATAAACATAGATATGATCCAACTAATCAAACCCTTGACCTATCCTTAGATCTACTGGCTGATCTAGATCCTTCCCTTACTGCCCATTGCACTCTTCCTCGAACTCTACACGCCTGGATGAAATTCCTTCTTCACCTGATCACTAAGATCTTACTATCTCATTGTGTCTTGTGCGCAAAAGATGTGTCTTCTCCCTCAATCTAGCCTTCCTTTTATGAGTTTGAGTTATTAACCGAATCCACAACCCTCATCTCCAAAGTGATGTTGAGATTAGATCTCAACATGGCTTGAGAATAATGGTTGAGAACTTGAGATTCATCTAATTTATTAATGCAAAAAGCCTTTGAATTTTATTAGATTAACTCATTTTAGCTTATAAAAATCAATTACTTTAATAATTAAAGTAATTGCTAAGGTTAAGAGTCAATTAAGCAGCTTCTGCACGTCTAGACACTTAGACCTCTGCAGAAGTATCTGACAGATGCTACAAACATTAACAGGAGATATTACTTTCTCTGAACATTAAAAAGCCATTCACAGTGACTCTATTCATATTGCCTTATTTTCTAAGAATTATGTTGGATCATATTGGTGCTCGGTTAAGTTGTATTGGATTTTGGGATCATCTCATGACCACACCATTATACCTATGTTTTGTGACATTGAGCATGTCTACCTCCCTTCCATTAATCAAGAACATTATGCCGAAGCCTTAACTTACAGATAGAGACACCATGGAAGTGGATGAACAGAAGGTGGCCTTCCCCGAACTGGAGATATTTGAGGCTTGGCCTTCAAAAGAAATGAAAGGTGAATATATGCTTTACTTACTTGTCCTAATTGAAATGTATTTACTGGATCATCACATGACATTTGAAACGTATTTATGGATCATCATATAACATTTGAAACGTATATTCTCGATCACCACATCTCACTTTTCTTTTCAGAGTTTTTGGAGAAAACTTTGTGTGTATGCAAAGTGGTAAAACAGGAGGTTGTCTCAGCCTTTGAAAATTGTATATTTGTATATTTTGTATATGTGTAGCCAATAGGTATGTACTATATAGTATATACACTATAGAGAACATACATTTCTTATACGTGAAATCTTATGGATTAAATTTCCTGTATCATTCCCATTTCTTGTCGTGGTTGTGTTACCTGTCTCCTTTTTATGGTAACTGAGGAATTAACCATATATACAAATCATATTGACAATATCCGGGTGCTCTAACAACCAATAGCTGCTACCATTATCCCTACTCCATAATAACCGTAGATGATTGAAAACAAGACTACATAGGAAAATGGGTTTGCCCAAAATATATACAATGAACATGGAGACAGCTGCCGCATGTCTTGGTTATCAAATTATGAAATTATTACAGTTATATTCAAGACTTAAAAGTTATATTCAAGACTTAAAAGGTCATAGAGAGATAAGAAAAAAGCCAATGGCAGAAACTTACTGTACATCCCAAAGGCTTTGTGCATCCCTCAAAGAACATCAAGGTTTTTGTTGATTTTTTCCTGGGATCTCCAAAACTGGCATGCTCTTCCACAAATTTCTCAACATGGAACAGCTCACAGTGCTTCACATATGCTGGATTAAGATTTTCCAGAGAAGAAACAATTTGTGCACCAGTACATCGGGATAGGCGCTCTAAATTAGTTCTCTTCACATCCAACACTACTGATATCTCCTTAGCCAATAGAAATTCTTGGGCTTGACGGGAGACAGTCTTTTCTACTAGCAGTACATTAGGATGATAAGCTTCTATTCTTGCCACAGCTGCTTTCAGATAATCAATTTCCTGCATTGAAGGAACGAAATTGATAACAACTCAAAGTCGAAGGAGTTTAAGAACAGATAAACGAACCCATCAAAGCTTATGCCTACCTGCTGCATTAAAGCATTGAGAGATGAGAGTTGATTTGAAGCTGGTTGATATTCAAGAGCTCCTCCCAATAGTAGCAACCTGGGGTTTTTATAGCTGTTTGGCATATGCTTGTGCACTATATTCTTCTTAAAGACAACTCCCTTAATCACCTTGCTATCAAAGAAAATTGCTTGCTATTCAACAGATTTGAATTTCAGAGAAAAGTAAAAATTTTACAGCCTTCAAAAGCAAGCTAGATCTCAGCTAGAGAAATAAGAGTCTATGCGCATTTCAACCAACATAGACCAAAATAAACAAACTTACCTTTCACTGCGGTTGCCACATGCTACACACTTCACTTTTATATAACAAACAGGATCCATTGCTCTTCCTTCACTAGCGTCTGGCTTGATATATGAAGCTGCTTGCCAGGCCAATGTAGAAACTATTACTTTCCAGCTCTCAGCGTCATTCTCCTCGCTAATTGGAATATTTTCCGCTCTTAGAAGTTGTGCTACAAGAAATCTAAAATGCTCATCTACAACTGCTTTCATAGCCATCCTATGCTCCTCAGTCAATTTGTCCTTATTTCTGTATTCGTTACTACTGAAGCTGTCAGATGAGGATGGCAAGCCCCCATCATCATCGTCTTCGTCTTCATCTAGCACACTGAATTCTGTTTCATCATCTTCATTTTCAGGTGGAGGAGGGATAAATATAGAGGCATTATTGTTAATGTCAAATGGCTTCTTATATTCCGACATTTGTTGCTCTGATTCTGATCTTGGGATCTGGAATATAGGTCGTTCACCACGGCATTTTAAAGCATTCTCTGTACCATCAGATTCTTCTCCTGATTTTGTCAATTCGCTTTCTAAAGGTATATCGGTTAGATGACCTGAACACTTTCTACTCTCATCGTTCTCCAGATTTTCAGTTTTTCTTGAAGCATTAGTCGGGTTCGCTTGTTCCATGGAATTTGGAGCACTAAGACCGCTAGCAGACATCTCATCCAGAAGGTATGCAGAATCACGATTTGTGATATTATCATCCAGATGTTCTTCCGGTGGTCTAACAAGGTTCAACTTAGAAATGTAGGGATCTTTATGATACTCCTCGTATTCATTTTCGTCGCTGCTACAAAGATGTAAATATGTAGCATGAGCTTTAGGGCAAAATCAGATATATAAAAGAAAATAGACCCTCGCGATGAAGATGTAGCAATAAAGCAATTACAGTGTAACAGGATAAAACATACCTGTCACTGTAGAAGAGATTTGCAGACATGTCCCCTGCCTCAGCCAACAAAAACATAACAGCAAAAATTGTCACCGGCTGAATATGAAGTGGCATGGCATATTTCATCATAAGCAGAAGAAAAATTGAGGAATCGGGTGATAAGGATAGATAAAAATTAAGGAATCGGGTGATAAGGATAGATAAAAATTAAGGACTCGGGTGATAAGGATAGATAATGATACATGTACCTGAATCTTCACACGAAAAAAAACTTGAAACTGATGGCGATGGACTAAGTTGCGGTGTGAAATATGGGGTGTGGCCGTCTTGGTATTGAAATGGTACCTCTTGTAGCGTAAAACAAGAATTGCAGACTCCAGTTCTGCACTCTTCTTCCTCCCCTTCCCCTTCCCCCTCAAATTGAATTGTGCTGTGCGTGCACTTCCCACAAAACGCACGACCGCAGATGCAGCAATGATATTGTCGATTGAAAGTATCCAATTGCCGATCGCATTCATAACACATGCTGCTCCTGCTATTCCCCTTCTCTTTATCCTCCAGCATCCAAAACTGTTTTTCCTCGCCCCCTCCTCCTCTTCCTGGATTCAACCTTTTTCTCAATTTCTCTGATATGTCATCAAACGAACTGTTAATTCCCATTCCATGAAGTTATTTATCCCTATTGACCCAATTCCCTGATTGCTTAGGCCAAGATTAGATGCAGCTGTTGGAAACACACACGCGCTCTCTGTCTCTGTGAGGCTCGTCGATCCAGCATGGAAGCAATGCCATTGGGTGAGAAGGGGGGAGCATTAGATAGAAAAGAAAAGGGAAAAGCAGGAATAATGAAAGTAAACAACCGGAGACGGGAGAGGGGGTCCTTCCCCGGCCCAATGACAGGAAAGGGGGAAAGGAATGTAGAAATCAAGACATGAAGGCGAAAGAGAATTTGGTGGGGCCTTACAGACAATTACCATTCCGATTTCAATAAAAATGCACATAAATCTGTCCATTTCCATTTGCAAACCCCTCTTCCACCGCCCTGAACTGCAGTAAAATCCCCTGCCTTTCCTGTGCTTCCTTTATTCGTGCATCTGTAAAAAGTCATTCTGGGCTTTTTGGGAAAAACCATTTTTGCTCCTGTTACATGATTCAAATCTTGAAACACACCCTCATTGGCTTTCAAAGAAACAATTGCCAGCTAAGACGCTCCTCCTAGTACGTAAAACTCAATGGAACCGTTTACTTGCAGGAGAGGATGTGTCGTGCAGGCTTGGCCAAACGAAAATGGCCCCCCTCCCCACCGGGTCACCTACTCTAAATTTTCTTTGACTCCTTCATATTTGCTTGCCACCAGGAGATTCCATATTGTAGTTAATATTTTGCATAAAATTAGAATTGCATCCAATTCCCTGACAATTTTGTTTGTAGCCGAAATACAATGTAATGGAAATGATAAAGAATGACAGCTCTATTAAAAAAATAAAGCTACGCAGAAAATTGTGGGGTGTTTGACAAAGACATTTAAATATAATTACAATGAAGTTATAAAGCTAATCATAAAATCGTTGGTGTTTGACAAATCACTGACATAGACATTATTTAAATATACTTACAATGAAGTTATTTATAAGTAAATTACAGAGTAATGGAAATGACCATAAATAATAGTTATTTGAAAAATAAAGGTAGTATAAAATTAATTGTGTTTAGAGGTATTTAATAACTTTATATATATAATTGTGTTGCATTTAATATGGAAAAATATTTGTTGCAGCTGTAAAGTGTTAAATAAAATAATAATAATAAATATAGTTGTATTTTGAGGCATTTTACAATTGAGTATGGAAGTGTGGTAGTGTTATAAAATAATAATAATATGAAATTAATAAAAACAATAATAAAAATAGTAAATTAATTAATTTTATTTGTTGTATTGTAATTTTGATATATATAAGTTGTGTTGTGTTTTGTTTTTGAGCTCATTGTGTTATTGCTTCTTTCTATGCGTCCTTCTCCGATGGCGCCTCTAGAGTCTGATCTAGAGGGGGTTTGCTCCTCTTCTACACACCTTCTTGATGTTGTTGCCTTTGCCTTTTCCAACCTCATCTCCTCACTCAGGCATCCTCATGATTGCCCTTCCATCTCCAAGCTCATTAAGAAGTTAGATGCAATTCCTGAAATCAATTTGCCTCCAGCTATCCCTCACAACGCCACTCTTTCTCTAGCTGGGCGTGGCCTGGCTGGCTAGTTTACAAGCCTTTAGCCTTCCTCAAAAACAGTTTAGAAATGAGTGGAAAGAAACTGGGTTGCTAAAACCTAAGGTCAAATCTCAATCCACTTATGTGGCAAGGGATACTTTACTTTCTATTTTGAATCTAGCGAAGACTATGACCTAATTTTCATAAATAGACCTTATTTCATGGATTCAAGAGGCCTATACCTAAATAGATGGACACCAAACTTCGATCTAGTACTTGAAGTCCCTAACATTGTCCCGGTTTGCGTTCATCACCCCCATCTCCCTCTTCACTGTTGGGGAGATGACTCAGTAAGAGCAATAGGAAGTGCATTTGGAAAATATATAGACGTAAGCGAGCCAAGAGAAAACTTATACGCTTGTGCTCAAATATGTGTGGAAGTCGACCTGGGTAAGGGACTATCGGAGGCAGTGAAGATCAAGGTAGATAATTGGACTCATATCCAACAACTGGACTACGAACAACTCCCTTTCAAATGCAAGCTATGTCATGAATATGTCATTTTGCAAATAGATGTTCAAAATGAATAGCAAAGGAGCCCACAAAAACTCAAGAAACCCAATGGGAAATAGCTAGACGTAAAAAACCAGGGAACAGATCATCAAAACCAGCAACATCCTCTCTCCCTGATCTATCTCCTTTGGATGTTCCCCCTCCCATCTCCTCTTTCTCTCAGCCTTATAGAGCTCCCTTCCTCCCCCACTCTAACCCTTTTTCTTCCTTAGCACCCCTTGATTCTAACCCTCCTCCCGCTTGTGAAGACGGTGACATGTCTGAGCAGATCACCTCTTACCATCACCCCCCCCCCCCTCTCCTAGCTTATTCATGCCCTTTTTTAATTCCCCATGCCCCTTCCTTTGAAAGGATCCTCACCAGAAATAAATCGAAAGAATCACTTTCCCCACCAAAGAATCCCAAAAAATCTAGAAGAAAATCAAATAGGGAAATATGAGACAAAGCAACACAAAAGGATATGGCAATGGGCACTTAACAACCAAAGGACACTTACATAAAGAAAGGAGTAGGAATCAAGGACATGCAAACTTAGATAGGGAGAGGTAAGGGATCTTCCGCTCCATCTCATAGTAATTAATGAATCTGGTCTCCTAGTATTGCAGAGGTCTCAGACACTTCTCCAAAGTAAATGTAATAAAAGACCTCATTAAATCTGAAAGTCCTGACTTCCTTCTACTTCAGGAAACCAAATTAATTGAGGAAGAAATGGTGTCGATAATACAAAAACAAAAAAACCTTGAAGGTGCGGCAATAAGCGCAAAAGGAGCTTCAAGAGGAATTTGTACTATGTGGAACCAAAAAATTTGGGATCTTGTCAGATTTCACAAGAATCAACATTGGGTCAAAACAGAAATAAAAAATAAAAACACAGGAAAACAAATTTTTATTTTCAATCTATACGCCCCAACTCGCTACAGAGACAAGGAAAGGTGTTAGAAGTCCCTAGCAGACCAATTAGAAGAAGAAGAAAATCGAAGTCTAATAGTTGGAGGGGACTTCAACTTGGTTATGAACGCAGGCGAAAAACAAGGAGGTACCTTCTTACTCGATCCAAGCATAGACAAGCTTGAAAGCATTATAGAGGAACATAACTTAATGGATGTTATCCCAAATAATAGTAAATTCACCTGGAGCAACAGAATAATGGGTCCAGGCAACATAAAGGAAAGACTTGACCGCTTTCTAATTCACGTCAATCTTATCTAAGGATCTTATCTAGTTGCATCAAGAAACCTCTCATCCATGGCCTTTGATCACAAACCTATTTCTCTATCCTTTGGTGAGTCCACAAATCTGGGACCTCTCCCCTTTCACTTCAACCCTTTATGGTCCTTCATCAATGAGGCCAAGCAACTGGTGCATTGTACTTGGAAAACTAGTATTAATGGATCGCCATGGTACATTTGGGAAACCAAGCTCAAGATGATCAGGAATGCTCTCAAAGAATGGGTTAGAACCCACTACAAAGAGCCGAAGCAAAAGAAAACTGAGCTTCAAAGAGAGTTGGATCAAATCCAGGCAAAGTTGGAAACTGAAGAAGACACCAAAGAACTGCAATCCAAAGAAAATGAACTCTATTGGGAAATTTATCAAATAAATAAGAAAGAAGAGGAGAGTTGGAGAATTAAATCTAGGAGTTTATGGATACATGTAGGCAACAATAACACATCTTTCTTTCATAATCTAACTAAAGTGCAAAGAATTAAGCATCACATGGAGGTGATAAGGGGAGAAGGGAATGTAGACATTAAAGGGCAGGATGAAATCAAAGAGGAGTCATATCAACACTTTAAAAGATTATTATCAATAGAGGAAGAGCCTAACAATTATGAACATTTCTTAATACATACTCCAAATATGGTTTCTTATGAGGCAAACACAACTCCAACAAAACTAGTTGAGGAAGAAGAGCTGAAAAGCACAATATGGAATCTCCACCTAGATAAAGAGCTAGGGTCAGATGGCTTCTCCATTGCTTTCTATCACTCGTTTTGGGAGCTTATCAAGAAAGACCTTCTCAAAATGATTCATTGGGTTCAACGAAAGCACAAAAGTGTGTTAGGCCCCTATACTACTAGTGTAACCCCTTATTGTTATTAGTACAACCCCCTTATTATATTGTTGTACCCATGTAGTCCCCATATTGGTACTATTGTGCCCCATATAAGCCCACTATTGTTATTATTATGCCCTTACATTATTATTGTTATGTCGG
>APFE030553990.1:28197-49896 GCA_000404065.3 Pinus taeda | reverse complement strand
GAAGCCCACTATTGTTATTATTATGCCCTTACATTATTATTGTTATGTCGGCTCTGATTATATTATGACCCCTTAGACTCCTATATATAGAAAGGAGGTATTTTCATTTGTATCATCTAAGAATTGTTCATTTTTGTAATGTAAAGGAGGTTGGCCCCTCGAAGAGGCTTATTTCTAAGGTGTTGATCTATATTTTCTATCTTTTTGTGAGTTGGTTTCATAACAAAGTGGAGGCAATACAAATTCAACCTTCTTGCTCTAACCCTGAAAGAATCAAAGCCAACCTCCTTCAATCGCTTCAGACCAATATCCTTGTGCAACTCCTCATATAAAATCATTACCAAGATTTTGGCTAATCGTCTCAAAACTCTCCTCCCCCACCTAATTTCTGAAAACCAAGGTGGCTTTGTTCCCAATTGGCAAATTGTCGATAACATTTTTCTAGTCCAAGAAGCTATCCACTCTAGCCTTTCCAGAAAAAAGTAAGGATTCATCCTGAAGTTAGACATGGCTAACACTTTTGATAGAGTTAGACACTCATTCCTTCTTCTTGTCAGGCACAAATTAGGCTTTGTTAGATATTTCATCAACCTCATAAAAGCGTATATTCATAGACCTTGGATTTCCCCTTTAATCAATTGAAGGTCGAGGAAATTTTTCAAAGCTCTAAGGGTATTAGGCAAGGTTTCCCCATATCCCATTTCCTTTACATAATAATGGTTGAATCTCTTAGTAGAAATCTTGATCATGGAAGGAAAAGTGGGCTCATCACAGGGATTTAATATAGTAGAGGAATAAAATGTATGAATCATTCTCAATTCATCGATGATACATTACTCATTAGAGGCGCCTCTTCTATTGTTTCCAGAAGATTTAAATCCACTCTAGATCAATTCTTGCAAGCCTCGGGAGGACTTCTAAACAATTTAAAGAGCAACATATTTGGATGGGACACCCCTTCCAGAACCCTTCAGCACATCTCTCAAATTTTTGGCATTTCTTTCCAATCAATTGGGTCGCATTTCAAGTATTTAGGAATTCTAATTTGAAAATGTCCTATGAAAGTTGAGGTTTGGGCAGTAGCTATAGACAAAATGAAGAAGAAAATGCAGCAATGGAAAATGTAATGGCTTATCTTGGCAAGGAGGATTATTTTAATTAAGTCAATTCTCTCTACCTTCTCCTTATATCAATACATAATTGTGCAAGCTCCAACTAGTATTCAAAAGAAAATTGAGTTAATCATAAGGAAGTTCATTTGGCAAGGAAGTAAAACAGAGACAAAATAAATCTATTTTAGTAAGTTGGAACCAAGTAACATCTTCTTATGACAAAGGAGGAATATCCCTCTAATATCCAGGCTTGGTGAATTCAACCTTGGGAGAAAAAATCATATGGAGGCTAATATCTGGAGAATCATGATGGTGGAAGCAAGTTTTAGAACATAAATACATTGGGGCTTCTTGACACCAACTTCCAACCTCCCAGATTCCTAATAGACCATGTTTGCAAATTTGGAAGTTATGAAAAAAATCCTTGCCCCTTATACAAGCCAACACTTCCAAAATCCCAAGGAGAGGACAAGATATAAACATTTGGACTAACAACATTATGGGTAAGCCTACTCTCACTTCCTTACAAGACATTCAGACTCTCAAGCTTTGGCTTCAAAATAAAGGCATTTCAAATTTAGATCAAATATCATCTTGGAATCAACAAGATAATACATGGGATGGATGGAATCTCCCCATAGTCCCTCCCAAGCTCCTCCAGCAAAGGAACATCCTCCTTCATCATCTCAAGGGAGCAACCCCTATTCTTTTTAGGCAACAAGACAATTTCAAATTAAACCCAACTGCAAAAGACTATTTAGTCAAAATTGGATATGGAATACTCCAAGAAGGTTACAAGTAGCTGCCCATATGGCCCCTCTAGAAAATGGTTTGGAAAACTGAAATTCTCCCCAAAATCAAAGTCTTTATTTGGACAATTCTCAAGGGGAAGTTTCTCACTACTGATAACTTAAAAAAACGAGGCATCCATGGCCCTTCAATTTTCCATTTTTGTTCTAGAGTTGAGGAAACCATTCAACATCTATTCATTTCATGTAAATTCTCAAAAAACTGTTGGCAAGCCTTGGTAAGTCCTCTCCAAGCCCAAGTAAACTCCACTCTTAGCATATCTAAATTCTTTATCAATTGGAAATCCAACTATCCTTATCCCTCAAAAAACAAAAATATGCTCAAATGCTTTTGGACTAGTCTCCCGACTTTTTTATGTTGCCAGCTTTGGTCAATAAGGAATAAATATATATTTCAAAACAAAAAGCTTGCAATTAGGAAAGTCTTGGCCAAAACTTGGAGTCTCTCCATGGAAACCTTTCTTTCCAAAGGTAGCAATAAAATAGACACTAAGCTTCTGCAAAATGAAGAGAGACTTTGGTTTAGCTTTGTCTTGGATAGATCACCCCGCATCGCCTGCCTCCCCCTGAGAAATCATCTCAGCATAGTCAATTGGAAGGTGCATTTGAAAGATCAAGATTTCAGGGACTGGCTAAAAGCTCTCAAGCAGCCCTATCTCTTCTTTGATGGTGCTTCTAAATATAATCTCGGTCGAGCTAGTGCTAGAGGTTTCATTCTCGATCATCAGGGATCAGAATCAATGTCTTTTAAGTGGGGGTTGGGTTCTGAAACAAACAACAAGGTTGAGGCTTATGGTTTCCTTTTGGGTGCTCAAATCCTTTGCGAGCGTAACTTCAAAAATCCTATGGTGATTGGAGATTCATCCATCCTCATTCATCATGTTGTACCTTAAGAAACCAATTTCCTAGCTATGTAGAAATTGTGCTTAAGACATTAATGTTTATAATTATTGTCACTTAATTGTATGTTGTATTCTCAAATGAAGGACCTGAAAGACTTGGTTTTAAACCCTCAATACTTAGGTGACATGAAAATCTCAGAATCCCATTTGATTGCTGGATATAAATGATGAATGAAGAAAGCTTAAAGAAGTCATAGACAATATGCTATTTTACACAGAATCTACTATCCGTGACACTTTGAGAAGTTAAAGATAATATGATGTCTTACATAGAAACTACTGTCTGTAACTTAGAAGAATTGCAGAGGTGGGAGCTTCAAGTATAGGAGTCATAGACAATATGTTGTTTTACACAAAATCTATAATCTATGACACTTGGAGAAGTTAAAGATAACATGTTGTCTTACATAGAAACTACTATTTGTAACTTACGAGAATTTGCAGAGGTGGGAACTTCAAGTATAGGAGCTATCTTTTAAGGGATTTTAACTTCATTTACATAAACGAATAAAGACCCGCAGCTTCATTACCATACTAAAAGGAAGAAAACATTTGATGACACATAAGAGAGAAGTCACAAAATCATACACAACAATGTATGGAAAACTTCTGATTCTTTCATTAATCAATAGTTGTATCAGGAATACAGTGGCCTAGTCTCTAGGTTCTCCAAAGTTCGAACCCCTTCTCTGTAAATTTTCCTCTTTTTATACATTATGAGACAATTGGTAATCACCAAAATTGTCAAACTACTTAACTATTCTCCTAACTGTCTAAAGTAAAAATTATTACAAAATATTACATAGAGGGTAAAAGACACCTCATTCTCAAGAAAATAAAATAACAGGAAGTAACAAAAATTAGAAGGTGATGGTTGTTCGTTGTTCGAATCTATAGCTTGAGCCTGTGGTTTTGCTGATGTATCTTTTTGTTGCTCTATCATCCATTAATGGAGTAGTGGATGAAGTGGCGGGGTATAGTGAGTGAAGTAGGCAATTAACAAATGAAATCGGTGGAAGATGTGGAATGAGCGACGTGGGGCGGAAAGCTTTGGGAACTCACCGCGAGGGTAAAGAATGTACGGGAGCTTCAACGAGGTTGAACCCCCGCAATAATTTTAGGCCACACATTTCGGTCAACCATGCTAATGTCATGGTCAATTGCGAGGGTTGAGCTTTAATTAACCTTTGTGCTCATTGCTTCCTCGTAGCACACATCAACGTACATATCAAGCTATCGCTTGATCACACATCTTGAACTTGCATGACCTTTAGCATATGGCAAACCTTCAGTTACCACGGAACTCAAAGAATTAAAACTTTGGTTCATAAACATGTCGTGTCTATTTTTCCAACGCCCTTTTGACTCCCATACGGACTCGATAGGAAATAAAAATTGTTATTTAATGATTTATCGAGTCCAAAAAGATAGAAGCTGATTACTTTCCGACCTAATATTTAGCCCGAACTTCAGCGAATTAAACTGTATTTGATACACCATCGCGCCCGACCTCCGAAATAAACCCCATTTTAGTTAACTACGCGATTGTCGTCAGATCTGAGGCCAGTTGATCGGACAGCCCAGATCTTCTCACAGGTTTATCTCTTTCAAAAGCCATTAATAATATAAAATCAACCATTTCTTTCATATTTTTTTTTTCTGTCATTTTGTGAAAAACTGAAAATAGAACTTAAATAACAATGGATGCTTCAACATCTGGCTCCACCTAGGGATAGTACTTTTGTCACAGAAGCACTAAGAACCGCAAATCAGTGCCTTCACCTCGGGCATGGAGTCATATATTGCTTAACCAATTCAAATTCTATGGCATTTGTAGACCGAATTCACTCTGGTATCTACAATGATAGGATGCTTATGCTTTAGAACTGGAAGTAATGCTTGAGGTACTGCCCATTGATAAGCAGCTGTAGAGTTTCACCATCAAGATTCTCTGTAGTAGTTTTCTTAAGGATTCTCATCTTCAACCAATCCATTTCCCTGTGGATGATAAGCAGTTAAATGAGATAAAATGGCATTATACTTCTGACAAAAGGCAACAAACTTACTTGAATTGAACACTTGAGCATTGTCTGTTATGACTTTGACAGGGCATCCAAGTCTGTTGAACATGCTTTCCTCACATGTCTTGAGATCCTCATAGGACCAAGCCAAATCATCAGTGTATTATTTGAAAGGCTTAATATATCTCTCCTTATAATTAAGTGAAACATCCTTGAACAATTTGACTAGCTTGGGCTCCTTCTGGGTTCCAATATTGTGATCTTGAATCTGTTCATCCTGTGAAAGGAAACCATCACCTGTTCCTTCTTTAGAATAGGCTCCATCAAAGAAGCACTTCCACACCCCTTCTATTTGCAGCTCTGTATTTACACAGGCTGAAGTAAGCTGCCTCTAGTTATCTTCAGCTAATTCTGCATTGTCATGCAACATGAAGCAATAAAAGTCATCTTTTTCCTGGCTATATACAGGTGAATTAATTGCTTCATTATTTGTGATTGTTATAATAAATCTTGTTTCTCTGTACAACCTCCTTTCTTCCCCACCAAAAATTGGTATGACAACATAAGAAAAATCTAGTTTCAAAACACCACCCAATTTAGCCCCCCATGACCTAGATAGTAACATTCCAAACCTAGCAAGGATATATGCTACCACTACATCCATTACTAAACTTTTGGATGGAATCTGAGCCAGTGACACCACCATATCTTTAATGCCCCCCATACACTTGACTTTATGTGAATCAAAAGAATACAAGTCTCTGTAAGGTTTAGTAACTTGTAGGTTTAGTTGTTTCATCACTGATAATGGCATAAGGTTATGTGAGGCTCCTAAATCAAACATACAATTGTGCAAGAGTAAATCATGAACCAATAAAGAAATGTAGCAAGGAGGTGTTGAAGAATCTACCTCCTCCACATGTGAACCAAAAACAACTACTGTTTTATCTTCTTGCAAATTCACAATGTCATTTATATTCACATTCTGAGATGGATTGGTAAACTCTATAATTTCTCTTTAATAAGTTGGTGTTTTGACTAACTCTGTGAGGGGCACTTGAATTCTAATTTTTTCTAATTCTTTAGTTAAACTGAACACATGACCCTGTTTAGTGTTCTTTTCATCTTCATCTTCACTTCTCTTCATGACTGAAATCTCTTGTGGAATGGAAACAAGTTTTTCTAAAGGAATTTTTTCACTTTTGTCTTGAGAGGACTCACCTTGAAGCATTTGAGTCTCGCTACTTGTATTCTGCTGCTGCTTTTCTTTATTCAATTGTTTTGCAGATTGTGGTTCTTGTTCTTGTGAGACGCCTTTTGTAAGGGAGCTAGAATTTGCTGCTCACCTTCATCTTCTTGACTTCTAGATTTTTTCCTTGATCTCAAGTCATATTTATTATGTAGTTCTGCCTGCATAAAATCGGAAAACCGCTTCCAACATTCATCAATTTCATTATCATCATAGATGACATCTGTTTCACTATATTCTCCTCCATCAACACCTAGTTCATCTTCATCTACTGCATACAATGTGAAAATATGGTCATCATGATCCTTGGAATGCTCTAGTACTCCATTAGGATCTGCCTCTATATACAATGGTGCTTGAATCTGATCTTGATCTTTTCTCTCCCTCTGTAAAATTTCCAGAGGTTGTCTTCTATATTGAGAATTAAAATTTCTATTTTGTTGTACTTGTCTCTGAGAATTCTTACTCTCTAATTCCAATTTATTAGACAAATTTCTAATTAAATTATTCATATCCTCTAACGTTTGATCTTGAGAGGATTCTACTTTAGCCTTTCCCTTATCTTGGATAGGTTGTGCACCTGGTGTTTTACTTGCAGCCACTAGATTTGCTTCTATCTCTAATGCATCTGTTTGAATTTGATCAAGGGTTGAGGTCTCCTCTCCCTCAATGTGAATCCAAAATTTGACTCAAAAGCCCCTGCAAAAGTTATTTTTGCACCAGCAGGAGGGGGCTTAATCTCCATTGGAAGACTATTGTACAATTTATTGAACCTTCTGATGAATTCAGCAACATCTTCATTAGATTTATTCTTCATAGCATTAAACTCTATGAGTGAATACCAATGGTCTTTTTTTTCTCCCCATCTCTGGGTGAACAAGCACTCCATCTCTTCCCATGTTGTAATAGAGTTATTAGGAAGCCTTTTAAACCATTTTCTTGCTTCTCCATCCAAGGATTGGACAAAAAGTCTTAGAACAACATCCAGGTGTTCAACATTTAGGTTTTTTACGAAATTACAAAATACTGATATATGATTCTCTGTTTTTTGTTCATCCTCCCCTGTGAAACGAGGAAGAATCTTCAAGTATTCTTGTGGCATTTGATTCAACTGTTGTGGCAATTGAATAGGTGCATACCTATTCATCAAAAATGCAGGTGCTACCATATTTGCTCCTGAATTTACCGAACCTTGATTACCAACAAATATGGGACCTAATTGAGGAGTAAATGGAGTGTGCAAAGGTGGTAATGTAGTTATAGGTTCAGACTGAATAAGTATAGTAGATACTGAAAATAAATAGACTCTAAAAGATGTTCTTGACAGTTAGGTTCTTGGAATGAATTGAGTGTAGATGGTGACTCTTGGTCAATAAAAGATGAATGTGAAAGATGTGATGAACTGTTGTCTGGTGCATACAGTGTAGGACTTGGTGTAAGTGGAGTTTTAAGCCTTCCAGCCCTCTTGGAAACTATCCTCTCAGGATCTGAAAGGGCTTGAACTTTCTGCTGTGAGGTATCTAACCTTGTATGGGGTCTCCTTGGAGCCAGAGTTACTGCTTTTGTTCAAAACAACCAAATATTTCCTCCTCACTGAACAACCAGAGGAAATTATTGAAAACCCAGGGAAAAGTGTTCTTCTCTTCTCTCCCCGACAACGATGCCAATTAATGTTGTACCTTAAGAAATCAATTTCTTGGCTGTGTAGAAATTGTGCTTAAGACATTAATGTTTATAATCATTGTCACTTGCTTGTCACTTAATTGTATGTTGTATTCTCAAATGAAGGACCTAAAAGACTTGGTTTTAAACCCTTAATACTTAGGTGACATGAAAATCTCATAATTCCATTTGATTGCTGGATATAAATGATGAATGAAGAAAGCTTGAAGAAGTCATAGACAATATGTTGTTTTACACATAATCTACTATTTGTGACACTTTGAGAAGTTAAAGATAATATGATGTCCTACACAGGAACTACTATCTGTAATTTAGAAGAATTGCAGAGGTGGGAACTTCAAGTATAGGAGTCATAGACAATATGTTGTTTTACACATAATCTACTACCTATGACACTTGGAGAAGTTAAAGATAACATGTTGTCTTACACAGAAACTACTATCTGTAACTTAGGAGAATTGCAGAGGTGGGAACTTCAAGTATAAGAGCGATCTTTTAAGGGATTTTAACTTCATTTACATGAGCGAATAAATACCTGTAGCTTCATTACCATACTTAAAGGAAAAAAACATTTGATGACACATAAGGGAGAAGTCAAAAATCATATCCAATAATGTATGGAAAACTTCTTATTCTTTCATTAATCAACAGTTGTACCAGGAATACAGTGGCCTCGTCCCCAGGTTCTCCAAAGTTCAAACCCTTTCTCTGCAAATTTTCCTCTTTTATACATTATGAGACAGTTGGTAATCACCAAAATTGTCAAACTACTTAACTATTCTCCTAACTGTCTAAAGTAAAAATTATTACATAATATTACATAGAGGGTAAAAGACACCTCATTCTCAAGAAAATAAAATAACAGGAAGTAACAGAAATTAGAAGGTGATGGTTGTTTGTTGTTCAAATCTGTAGCTTGAGCCTGTGGTTCTGCTGATGTATCTTTGTGTTGCTCTATCATCCATTAATGGAGCAGTGGATGAAGTGGCGTGGTATGGTGAGTGAAGTTGGCAATTAACAGATGAAAGCGGTGGAAGATGTGGAATGAGCGACGTGGGGCGGAAAACTTTGGGAGCTCACCGTGGGGGTAAAGAATGTATGGGAGCTTCAACGAGGTTGAACCCCCGCAGTAATTTCACGCCACACATTGTGGTCAACCATTCTAATGTCACGGTCAACTGTAGGGGTTGAGCTTTAATTAACCTTCGTGCTCATTGCTTCCCCACAGCACACCTCAATGTACTTATCAAGCTATCGCTTGATTGCACCTCTTGAATCTGCATGACCTTTAGCATATGGCAAACCTTTGGTTACCACAAAACTCAAGGAATTAAAACTCTGGTTCATAAACATGTCACGTCCGTTTTTTCAACACCCTTTTGACTCCCATATGGACCTAATAAGAAATAAAAACTGTCAGTTAATGATTTATCGAGTCGAATTTTAAAGATAGAACCTAATTACTTTCTGACCCGATATTTGGCCCGAACTTCAGTGAATTAAACTGTATTTGATACACCATCGCATCCGATCTCCGAAATAAACCCCATTCTAGTTAACTACGTGATTGTCATTAGATCTGTGGCCTATTGATCGGACGACCCAGATCTTCTCGCGGGTTTATCGCTTTCAAAAGCCATTAATAATATAAAATCAACCATTTCTTTCATATTTTTTATTTTTCTTTCATTTTGTGATAAAAATGAAAATAAAACTTAAATAACAATGGATGCTACAACACATAAAATGGTCAAAATTTTGATTCCCAACAATGTTGACCTTGGGAAAATCGTCTCCCGAATTCAACATCAAATGGGGAACCTGGGAGAGGCCTCCTATTATCAAAAAATAATGGCAGGGGGGGAGAATTGGAAACCAATGCATGTCACATTCTCCAAGCAGAAGCTAGGATCAATGAGGATATTTATATCAAGCATATTTCATGATTCCTTATTATATCGCATGCAAGAAAGGATTCTAGACATAATCATTTCCAAAAATGGCCATTTCCAATAACTCTCCAGGCCTCACTCTAGCAACCCTCAACATATCCTTATTGGTCAAAGCTCCTATTTCCAAGAGGATAAGAGTATCTATTTGAAATATTTCCCTCTGCAATCTGATTAGAACATAATTATTCACTTGTTTCTCCACATAGATCCTGTGAGTATGTCCTACTCTTTCCCTTCTTTATATCCTCCTCATTTCTCCCCTTTGAGCTCCATCCTCTCAACAAGTGTGCAAGCTCAAACTAAGTTTATTTCCTTATTCTCTCCTTTGTCCTCCTAACCTAGTGGTGCTTTATGTCTTGGTGCTTTCTTTGTGCATCTCCTCTTGCCCAGTTGCGGTCTCTTTTTTAGAACTCTCGGTGCATCCCTCTGCCCAATGGCTTCGAAACATGACTACCCTAATGTAGATCCCTCAAATCAGAGCTAGAACAAGTTAAAGCTCTACGGAATTAGTGGAAGGAATGTTGCTCCTCAGAATTGGGGTTCTTATATTACCAATGCACCTCCCTCAGAAACTCTCTTACAAGATTGAATGACAAGATTGACCAACGTTGCTCCCATATTGAACAAGCCTTGTTCACTTTGCGTGAGATAGTTAGAAAGAGACTTATAAAGAAATCAAGCTCTAATGACCGAAGCAACATGCACTTACAAAAGGAGGAGAAATCCATCAATCAAGAGCAGAAGGAGTAGACAGATTCAATTGTGCATTAGATTCCATATGTCTAGATTCAGCGGTGCATCTTTTAATGTTTTGTTTTTCATTCTAGTGAACTATGAACAATAAATGCATTCTTTTGTTGGAGATATAAGTTAGAATCTACAAGTTAAATGTCGTAGGTAAAATAGGTGATAATCAGTCACATGTAAAAGGAGTGAAATATAGATCAAGCAGTTTTTCTTTGGTTCCTCTCCTTATCTCATTAAAAGCATTGTATCAAAGCATTAGCCTCTCTTTTTTTCGAATGAATAAATATAACCGACCGTGTTTTATATATATATATATATTATATAAATATATATATATATTCACATTTAATTAAATTTAAATAATAATAATTTATATTATAATTAATAATCATAATATTTCAAACAATAATTAATACATATAAAAGCTTAAAATAATTTAATAATAAACGTATAAATTAGAAATAAGAATACATAGAGGTGTGAAATTATAGATATAATTATAAATTAAGATTGATTCATATTAGTAACCGTATATTTAATATTCTATATTTTTAAAATTTATTTAACAAGTATAGAAAAATTTATACTTTTTTTAAACTCTTTTTCTAAGCAGTGTTGGTTGCTCTCTCTCTGATATAATGTTATGCATATCACATTAAAAATAAATTTAAAAATTAATAAAAAACAAACATATATGTGTTTAAAAAAAATAAAATGAAACATAGAGATGTAAAATTTATATAAAATACAAAGAATACTATTAAGAACCAATATAAATCCATCTTAACTTGGATTTACCAAGTGTTGAGAGGAATCATTTTTTTTCAAGTTTGCACTTAAATAAAGGTTTGCATCTAGAGAAATTTGATCCCTCACTTAATAGATTCATAGTTAAAATGGATCTATGCTAATTCTAATGAAGTTATTTATTGACAATTTAAAAGAAAAATGACCACTAGTTTTTAGTATTTAAAAGATGATATAGAGAAAAAAGCACTTTACAAACTCGTGTGAGTGCGCTCTGTCTATTTATAATGCTATGCATATTACATATAAAATAAAAAATTAATAAAAATATAAAACTTATGTATATAATTTAAATAATTAATAAAAATTCAAAACACACTCACATATATAATAAAAATGAAAATATTTTTAAACATAGAGATGTAAAATTTATATAAACTACAAACAATATTATTAAGAACCAATATAGGTCCATCTTAGATTTGAGAGGAATCAAATCTTTCCTCAAGTTTTCACTTAAAAAAGGGTTTGTATCTCTAGAAATTTGATCTCTCTTAACACTTAATAGATTCATAATTAAAATGGAACTATGCTAATTATAATGATTTTATTTATAAATTTGTAAAATATGTAGATTATTGACAATTTAAAAGAAAAATGACAGTAGTTTTTAGTATTTAAAAAATGACATAGGGAAAATAGTATCTTTATGATTACTTTTTTTAACATTATTGCAATGAAGCACTTTACAAGCCCATAAAATGCATGGAACATTGCTCATTTATAGAAAACTAATTAGAATTGGAGCATAAAAACAAGGACAAAGTATTCAAATAGATGATCTCAACCAAAGAAAGTTCACATTGAAATATGGAAAAGAGGAGAACTGTTGTACATATTAAAATGGAATAAACACAACTTGAATATAGAAGTTATAGGCTTATGGGAAGTAATTTATTATGAATCAATAAAATAAAATGGGCCTCTTAAAGGTAATGATCTTAGTTTAAAGGAAATCTTGGGAGAATTTTTAACTACCCATATTAAACGAATTTCTTGGGAGTTAACTTTCCATTTTTCATATGTTTTTTATGCCTTTGGTATGGTTGCATGTTAAATCTAGTATGCACATGAGGAGTGTGATCTTAGGAGTTAGAAAATATCTATGTCCATGGTTTCTGGGATTGTTGTAAAGAGAGGCTCAAACCATATATCACTAAGTGTTTGTGTATATATTTGATTGTTGTATCAAAGGTGCAAAATATCACAATATATCAACTAGGAATGCACATTATAGTGGTAAAATTGTAATTCAAATTAAAGTGACTAATAACACAATGTCACATATACATTTAAACTCCTTGTTGTGCAGTCTCAATGCTACAATGCAAAAGCTCCTTAATAAAGTTTGCTCATGCTAATATTTATCACACAGCCTTGGCACACGAATTTCATCACAACCAAAACAAGGGCAATAGTTGTAATGCAGCATATCCCCTACATCTACCACTAATTAATTGATTAAGGCCATGCTTCTTTCAGCGGAGTTTGCATTTTTTTTGCATTCTTGTCTCAGCACATGCTTCATCTACACAACTTCCTCTGCACACGCTTCCTCTGCATAGCCATCTCCACACAACTTCCTCTACACAACCACTTCCGCACAACTTCCTTTGAACACACTTCCTCCGCATAGCTACCTCTGCACAACTTCCTTTGCACAACCACCTCCACGCATGCTTCCTCCGCACAAACATCTTCCTCCACCATCATTGATTATGATATTCTCCACTAACTTATGACTAATGCAAAATTATTGGACACTAACGTTTTTTTAAATGCACTGAATTGTCAAAACATTCGAAGACTCCTCAAAGCCACGGTGCACATGTTTATTGTTGAAAAGTCTAACTAGGTCTGGTCTTCATAATGACATGTAATTTTGATTTTATGTAAAAAGACGTAAAGAAGAAAAATAAAATATTGTAATGCTTGCATTATGGGTTTCATGAGTAAGAAATTCTATTTTTGAGTCAAGGCTCCCATTGAGAGCCTTTAGGAATTTTGTTATCTAGTCATAAAAGAATAAAAGATTCATTGTCATGTATTGAATTCATGTTAGGAATTAGATAGAGCCACACTTATCTATGTAAAACATTCCTCCAAGAGATTGGCACTAGCCCTCTTCAAGTCGGCCTACAATGAATGGAGTTACCTAGAAGATGATGTTGACTCTCCTCCTTGTGATCATGTCAGCCTAAAGGACATAAGGCAGTGCATATATATAGCCACACTCGGCCTCACTTAGAGGCAAGCAAATTCAGTGAAGAAGATAGGCAAAAGTGTGAAGAAGAAGTAGAGAAAAGAGTGAAGATCAAGAGAAAGATAGCGAAGGAAAGGGATACTTCTAGAAGACCTAATTTGGGCATATATACTCTCCCACGTATGAAGAAAGAAGGTCTGAAAAGCATAGAGAGAAAGTCGAAATTACTGTTGCATTGAGGTGACATTGTTTAGGTATAAGATCTCTCAGAAGGAAGCCAAAGAAGAGCAATAGAGACCAAGAATCTCTAGGGTATCCAAGAAAGTAAAGACCAAGATTCTCTAGAAGGAAGCCGAGAAAAGCAAAAGAAGTTGAGAAAGGGAAGATGCAGAACATCAAGGCTAGTGACAAGGGTCTTGGGAGGACACTAGAGTCAAGGGTCTTTGTCATGATATTGGTATTCATCAATTGAAGATCTATAAGAAGAATTTCTGATTGGGTTTTCCTCTGAAAAGAGTGAGAGGTTTTGGCCCTGGCTGACAAGCCTACATATTGTGTCTCTTGTCTTTTATTGTTTATTTGGTAATTGTCTTGATGAAAGAACATTGATAATATAACGAACAAAAGATCATAATACAAGAAGAAAAAGCATATCATAAGCAATTATCTAGAAGAGAAATCTCTTAATTAGTAATGCCCTAGATTTCTCAACATGGTATTGGAGCGAAGGTGCTGAAGTTAAGTAGGGACAAGAAGACACTCGAGAATCGAACTTCAAAGGAGGAGCAAAGCAAGTCAAGGAACACCAAGCAAGAGATCAAGATCTTCATCATACCAAAGTCCTAGAAGCCTATCCAAGATCATCATCAAAAGAAGGCTAGAACATTCAAGAAGGATCGAGAAGCAAGCCCTCTCCCATCAATTCTTCAAGGAGTAATCTTCAATCAACATCAATATTAAGGAGAAAGCAAGCATGAATCACTCAAGTAAGTTTATGACTTCATCTGATATTATCAAAATTTCTTTCTGCAAGGAAAGCAACAAATTACTGGGGCTTCAAACTTCCTTGCATGGAAGAAAAGAACTAATCTTAATCTCATTGTGAATGAGGTCATGGATCACATCAAGGGATCAATAACCCAACCTACCAAAGATTATGGTCAAGCAAATGCTAGATTCATGAAGGGGGAAGTGAGGGCCTAGAAGATTCTCATAGAATCCATCAAATACTCTCTTATACCGTATGTATATAAACTCAAAACTTCAAAAGAAATATATGACAAATTGGTAGAGTTGTTTTCCATAAGCACTGCAGGAGAAGTAATCTCATTGAGGCGGGAAATATAGAAGCTAAAGATGACAAAGGAAGATGGAATAAACTTGTATTTTATGAGGATTTCATAAATAAGAGATCAACCGCCAGATCTGGGAGAAGTCATGTATGATAGAGAAATGACAACAGTGGTACTGAATGCACTATTGAAAGAATGGGGTAACTTTATTTCAAGTATTTATGGGAAGAAAGAAGCTACTCCATTTTAAGATCTATGGTCACTATGTAAAATCAAAGAAACTAGACTAAAAGAAAAGACTAATGTAGGAACAAATGAGTAGAATTAAGACTATGTTGCTATGACAAGAAGAAAAGGAAAATTTGGTCCTCAAAAGAAGAAGAAGAACATGGATAAGGTGCAGCGCTATTGATGTCAAGAATATGGGCACTATCAAAGAAATTTTCCTAAGCTTAGAAGTGACAATAACAAGAGAAATAAAGAAGAAGCCCATATTATCAAAGAAGTAGAAGAGCCTGAGACAAAGAAGCCTAAGAAGGAGGAAGTGCAAGATTTCTATTATGACTAAGAAAATCTCCTTCTCTAAAAAGGTACTCGTCTATTGTAGATATGAAGCATTGTAAATAAGATAGGATGCATTCTATTAGAAAAACGACATCATGATAGATGCATTAGAAGTAAGAGCTCGTGACATATATGATGGATGTCTAGAACAAAACCTATAAAGTCAACTATGTAGGGTATAGCTCTTAGAAACCTCATTAAAAGCTCAAGTGATAATTATGGAAGTCATATGGAAAAAAGGTCATCATACAAAAGATAACATCAGTAGGATAAAGGATATACAAGATCCTCATAGGTTCTTTGATGGAATCTTCAATAAAAGGATTCACCGATCTAGAGGAAAAGTAAGTATTTCTTCAAGAATTCCAATCTTATGGAATTCATAAAATGATGGTATGATAACATAAAAGCAAATCAAGAGAATGAAATTACTTCAAAGGAAGCTATTGCAGGAAGTATAGATAGCCCAGAGGAAAGATAAGGTATGTATGCTCAAATTTAATATTGTGGAATGTCATATGATAACATGGATCATTGCTCTTAAGTGGCATGATCAAAGAAGGAATCTACTCCCTTAAAAATATGTTAGTCAGTGGTTTAGACTCGAAAAAAGGGTATTGACCCACATTTTCCTGCCCCCGGGAACAAGCCTTCCCAAAATCTTGAGTCTCTTTTCAATTGTGTTGTGATCATTACAACCACTTATTTTAATATCAAGATTTTCACTAAGTCTTGAATTGACAAAGGCCAATCTCATCCTCCTCGGTATTGTTATCTTACGATTTCGACATAGAGATGATTTTTTCATCTTCATTCTTGTTATCATCTTTTCTTCGTGCATGAGGTGGAGGTTCATAGATTGACTCCAGGAAAAACCCTTGTTTTCAACATGCATCAAAAACATGTTGGCTTCAAATGGAATGGCTCTTTGATGTACCAATGTATCAAGGCTTCTACGTTTTCAGTCCATTAACTACCAGATTTACCGCACAACCATAATCAATGGTGTGAACCGGAAGGAGCGATGTAGTAATGACACACCAACTAACAACGTAGTAATTACACACCAACTAACAACGTAGTAATTACACACCATTGATAAGCACTTACCAATAGTCGAGTGAAATGAATTTCTATGCCAAAAGTCTTTTGCACCGAGTGAGATGAAGCATTAATAGAGTAATATTGACTCATCAAGGCGATTGTATTTTTTCTAGTGAAGTTAATCTTTTAAACAACATCATATTCAATGGATTCCTTTCAATCACATAGAATATTGCATAATTGATCTAGATGATAAGCACTGTTAAACATGGGCTCATTAATTCAACACAAACACATAAAGATAAAATTAAATTACAAATATATTCATGGAAGAACAAATTAATGCAATGTTAATGAATTCCCACATGAATTTTAAATTGATCCATTATCATTTTTCCAAAAAAATAATAATTGATTTATTACCATTTTTCTAAAACAAAATCATATGCAATATGTGATATAGAAAGTAAATCATAACTACCGCTCACTAGAAGGTCTCGGGAATCATTTGTGAACCAGGCTTGACAAAGAAACATATTGTTACCCAATTTGAAAACTCTATGATGCCACTTGTGACACCAAAAAAAATAATTAACACTCTAGTCTGAGGCAATCTAATTAAGTAAACCTAATCTATAATATCCAAGAAACTACATGCTTCAAGGGAAAAGTAAATTTACCTGAATGGAGGAGTGAAGGAGGATTTACTAGCAGTGACCACTGAGGCAGAGGAATTGTCTAGACAGTCAAAAGTGGTTGGAATCCGGCCAAAAACAAATTAAAAAAATCCCGTAGTAGTAGTGTTTGAATAATTTTTTTGATGGTGGAAATGGATTCAACACCTTCAAAAACCTCTGGGGCACTCAAAATCTTGAAATTTGATAGATGTAACCTAGATTGACAAAAATTACTGCTGGATTTGATCAAAATCTTGCTGGAATTTCCATGATTTTCAAGGCAAACTTGCAACCCCGTGAATCCCTACATCTTTGATCCTAATCTAAAATAGTATTCTGCATTTTTACACTCGTTTCCGAGTTGCTTTAACTATACAAAATGCTAAGAAAGTTCATTGTGCAAAGTGCAGAGGTTTTGCAGAGCTTTATAATTCTGCACAATGAGCTTCTTCCGCACCGGAACCAGATAGAGTGGGGCCTACTAATTTTGTTATATTGTTCATTATCCAATGTGTCCTAGTTTTGATAGAAAGCCAACTAGTGGAACATTTAATAGTGGATAGGTTTTATTATGCTAGTGGATCAGTTTTTTCGCATGAGATATGGAACAAGGCCAACATCACAAAATGACAGGATACCAAAAATTGTAGCTTCTAAACTTTCGAAATTGTGCTTCTATGAATCAATTTTGCTAGAAAATAGTCATCTCTCCCCAAATTTTGAATTCCATGTCCATTTTTCAGGACTTTTACAGAAAAAGCGATGTCGCCCTTAGTTGATGGCAACAATGTTATGGAGAAAAACGATGGCATGCCAAAAATTGTAGCTTCTAAACTTTCAAAACTGTACTTAAATGGAATCAATTTGGTCAGAATACAATCATCTCTCCCCAAATTTTGAAGTCCAAGTGCATTGTTTGAGAGTTTTACATACCAACATAGATCCATCTTAAATACAAATCTAATATGAGCTGAGAGGGATCCAATTTCTTCACGTGCAATTTTTTTTATGAGCCAAAATTATTTAAATGTTTTGTAAAGTTATTTAATTCTTTTATTTTTATTTTTATATATAATTAATATAAAATATATTTTTTAATTTTTTTGGTGACCATTGAGAAAAAATTTTCAAAACTTTGGGATGATGGGAAAATGAACATCCTTACACATCATACTAGGCTGTAGAATAAGCCTCTCTGCTCAACAAAGTAATGATGCCCGTAGTCGAGGACGACAATGTTATGAAGCAAAACTATAAGATACCAAAAGATGTAGCTTCTAAACTTCTAAAATTGTACTTCTATGGAATCAGTTCTAACATAAAACATTTATCTCTCCCCATATTTTGAGTTCCAAGTGCATTGTTCAGGACAGTAAAAAAATATTTGATGATTGATTTAGTTCTCTGCTTTAACATTAAAACCACAAAATAAAAGCATCAGTGAATTATATTATGATCCTTCAACTATTAAATTAATATTTGTTTCAGTTATGTTTATGTTTAGTCACATGTGATGTTAGAATCAAAACTCGCTATCTAAATTAGCAATTGAGGGCTTCTTTGGAAGCCATAGAGGGAAAATTTGAAGCAATGTTAAGAGAGGCTAGATCAGAGGCAAAGCATGTCAAAGAATCCATTGAGAAGTATAAGTGAGAATTAGAGGAAATCATGGCTTAGTCTACTGAAAGAGAGGGTCAATTGATTGCATCTCTGAGAGAAGCTGAAATCAAGGCCATTGCCACAAAATAAGAATTATAACAAAGCAAGATGGAAGTGGCAGATGTCAGGGCCTCTCTAATGGGTCAAGAGAATGAACTGTAGAATATCAAGGAAGAAAATGAAAATATGAAATGCAGAGAGCTTCCCATTGTAAAAAAAATGGAACAAATGGAGAAATCACTTGCCACAACCCCAAATTGTGACTCTTTAATTTCATTGGAAGGTAACAGTTTAGTTTATAAAAAACTCCAGGAGATAGAAGCTTGTGCACAAGAAAAAATAACAGAGGCCCTTGCAAAAGTTGAGGTTGCTAATGCCAAGGAAGAGGAGGTTATAGAGAAGCTAAAAGTTGTCATTCTCAAGATGGAAAAAAATATCCAGAGAGCAAACAAATAATTAGAGAAGCTTGAGGTTGCACACGCTGCTAACTTGGCTATGGAATCTGAAATGAAGAGATTGAGGATATATATTGAGCAATGGAAAAATGTAGCAGATGCAGCAACAACTGTTTTGATAGTTGCCTTGAACTAAATGGAAAACTAGTGGAAAGATCAACCTTTTTGGATACACACTTACGATCAGATTCTGATGTTCTCAGCATGAAATTAACATCTCCAATAATGCTCAGATTTTTTTGGAGAAATCACACAGAAAACAAAGGGTCGATGCATTTCAAACCTAAATCTAGGTTCATCATTAGTACTGTTGTCGCGCGGATTGGCACAGCAACGCTCAGACCGGGGGCTGTCACTCTGATCCCCGATCCCTCCGTTTAAGCCTGTCTCCCGCGGCTAAGGGGGGTAGACCCTGAGAGATGATGAAGACCAACTGTCGACCAGTTGGCTGGGAGACACGAGACACGATTAAGATAAGCACTAAATTGATTTGATCAGTTAGCAGACCAGTGCCTTGAGAGATCATTATTAAGACAATTACTTGTTAAATGACATAGAAACGTGAAATGTGAACAACAGTCATTTGTCATTAGCTAAATCATAGTGTTCTTAGAATGACCCAAATGATATCCAGCAACTGAAGATTTAAGAAAGATGAATGCATGAAACCACCACGAGTTATAAACCATTAACTAGATATCATATTCGTATCTCGACTTGAAACTTCAGATCTCAGCGTGAAAGATATAACATGAACACAACTGAATCTGGCAACAAAAATAATTTTTTCCCTTTTTTATAATTTTTCATGATGAAGACAAATGCTTTAAACGAAAGGAGAAAAATTTGTTTTGATTTTCAAAATAGAAACGAAGCTAAGAGATCAGGGTACTTCCCTCTTGAGTAAATCCCTTTTTTTGGTGCCTTAAAAGGTTGATGGCTTGAACAGCATGTGGGATCCTTGGTATCCTGGGAGGTGACTATTCCCGCCGAAGAAGTCCTCGCCCTCCAACAGAGTTGGCAAACCTGTCGCTTGAGAACACAGAAAACACTTGCAAACAAATTGTTAGAGCAAAAAGAGACTTGGCATATAGAGACCAAGTTGAGCTTGTCATTCAACCGAGAATAGACAAGCTACAACAAGTGTACAAGATATACCAAGCCCAGAAGAGATTTGAGATAGCTGCAAATCTCTCCTCCCTAGACAATAGTGCCTTCAGGCAAAATGAAAAACAACTAGATAGCAAATGAAAATCACATGAATATTAAACGATACAAGTATACTCAATACCAAGACATGCACCACACGAGAAGCTGCTAACCCCAAAGACTTTTATTATTAATAAGAATGCTGAATACACAATCCGGCAGAGTCCCCGCCAGCCCAATAGCTCGTTCTATATGATACAATAAGAGCCCAAGGCTCATATAAATAGAAAAATGGGAGACAATCCCAAGGCAAATTCCCAATGACAAACGGCAATAAGGTGAAGATCCCAATGAAGAAATGAAATGACAAGTGTAGCTCGATGACAATCCCAATGAAACATGAATTTCCAAGTGGCTGCTATGTGTTTGCTGGCTGCCCATGAACTGCTGATAACTCACGTAACTGCTGTTGCATATGCCTTAACTACACCTTAACTGCTGTTCACGTGACTTATAAACTGCTGGAAATTTCCACGTAGATTGTTGAGTTAACTGGCTGAGTGACTGCTGTTAAACTGAGCTGTAGCTGCCATGTGTAAATGTTGTTATATGTGAGCTGCCAACGGACTGTACGACTGCCGTACGACTGCCCATATTAATTTCTGTTGACCGTATTAACTGCCCACGTGTTGCTGGAATGTCAACGTTTAACTATTTGACTGCCCACCGTGAATATTTTGATTGCCAACTTTTAAATGCGCATGGGCTGCCATGAAACTGCGTCAATTCAAGCTGGGCTGCCGTACGGACTTTGTACGGACAGCGTACGGACCTTTCTTTTTAACTTGTGCTGAGCTATGGTGAGTTTAAACCTTTGCTGAGTTAATATTCAACGTAAATCTGTTGCTGATTGGCTGAGAATGGCCCACGTTAATGCTGGAGTATGCACGGACCTTGCTGTACGGATGGCTGCCGTACGGACGTACGGAAATCGTACGGACTATTCATTTGGTTGCCTGAGTTATATATGGTGGGCTTGATGAGGTGGGGTCCCACTTAAATTCAACCTTATAATAATTTAAATCAAAGTTGTAAAAAAATTCATTTGCCTTATGAATTTTAATGTTGACTGCCTTTTGACTTTGACTTTGACCTTTGACCTTTGACTTTCTTTGACTTGAGTTGACTTTATAAAACTTTGACTTGATGTGGGCCCCACATTGATTGCCACATCATCCTTGATCATCTGCTTAATCTCCATGTCAAAATTTGACTTATTTTGACTTTGGAATTTTTTTTAAAATTTTTCCAATTATTCATTTTTTTGAATTTTTTCTTCATTTTTGCCACTGTCACTGGAAAATTTGCCTTTTG
>APFE030553989.1:0-12997 GCA_000404065.3 Pinus taeda | reverse complement strand
TTTGCCTCAAGATTTGTTCTATTTTCTTTATTAATATGGACAAAGGCCTCACAACCAAAAGGCTTTAAAAATGAGTAGTTTACCTTTTTACCTGTCCATGATTCCTCAGGAATACCACCATCCAAGGAACTTGAAGGCCCTGTGTTTATTAGATAAACAACAGTATCTACAACATCTGCCCAAAATTTTAAAGGCAATATTGCATGCAATCTCATGCACCTTGCACACTCCATGATTGTTCTGTTCATCCTTTATGACACACCATTTTCTTGTGGTGTTCTTGGAACTGTCTTCTCTCTGCGAATTCCATGCTCTGAACAGTACCTATCAACCTCTTTGCTGCAATATTCACCTCCATTGTCTGATCTAAGACACTTCAATTTCTTTCCTGTCTCAATCTCAACCAAAGCTTTCCATTTCTTGAAAGTATCAAATACATCAGATTTATTTTGAATACAATAAATCCAAGTTTTTCTAGTTGCATCATCAATAAAAGTAACATAATAACGAGATCCATTGAGAGATGATACCTAAGCAGGTCCCCATACATCTGTATGCACAAGCTCTAATTTTTCGCTCTTCTTTTCTTTCCCAACTTTGATAAATCTGACTCTCTTCTGTTTTCCGTAAATGAAATTCTCACAGAAGTCTAAATCAACATTCTTCAAACCCGGCAACAAATTCCTTGAGTGAATAATCTTCATCCCCTTCTCACTCATGTGTGTGAGCCTATGATGCCATAATGTTGCATCTGCTCCTTTGGAAGTTAAAGCATTAACAGAGCTAGAAATACCATTGCATAAATACAATGTACCAACCTTTTTGCCTTTTTCTATTACTAGGGCTCCTTTGGTGACCTTCCAAGCTTTATTTGTGAAAGTTGTCACACAACCTTCACTGCCTAATTGCCCTGTTGAAATCAGATTTTTCTTCAGATCTAGAACATGCCTTACCTCCTTTAGTAGCCATTGGTTTCCATTCTGTTGTTTTACAAGAACCTCGCCCATTACAACAATTTTACAGGGTTTATTATCACCCAAACGGACTTGTCCAAAATCTCCTTGAACATATTCATGAAAATATTTCTTATCAGGTGTGGCATGGAATGAGGCCCCTGAATCTACCACATAAGAATCAGTAATATTTTCGAAATAAAGAATCAAAGCATCTTGTAACACCTCACCTATCACATTTTCTTCATGATTGTTTTCTTGTTGTGCATCTCCTTCTTTTCACTTCCGAGATCTACAGTCTTTCTTTAGGTGTCATTTCTTTCCGCATTGCCAGCACACTATCCCTGATCTGGACTTGGATCTGCCTTTCCTTGATTTACTGCGATATCCTGAGCTCTTTCCTCTTTCCATTCTTCTTCCCCTAGACTTTGCACTCAAATAATTACCCAATGTCTCACCGGAGCTTTTCCGTCACGTTTCCTCGCTAAGGATAGCACCGACAACATTATCAAACTTTAAAGTACTAGATCCAAAAACAGAGTTACTAATGGCCATTACTAAACCATTCCAACTTTCTGGAAATGAGCACAAGAATAGCAGAGCTCTAACTTCATCATCAAAGTTTAACCCTACAGAACTTAATAGACTTGTAAATGTATTAAAATCATTTAAATGGTCTACAATAGATCCACCTTCCGACGTCTTCATATTAAATAACCGTTTCATAAGAAATACCTTGTTTGAGGCCGAGGGTTTTTCATATAGTTTCGCCAACGCTTGAATCAAACCCTCTATCGTTGTTTCCTTAGAAATGTTGAAGGCGACTGACGCTGCGAGGCACAACAGTATTGTTCCGAGTGCCTTTCTATCAAGAATGTTCCATTCTGCATCTATCATAGCTGTCGACTTCTTTGCTTTTCCACTCAATGGTAGGTACAGATCTTTCTGATACAGATAATCTTCCATCTGCATCTTCCATCTTCCACAGTGGGAAGTTTTGGCTGTTAAATTTCTCGACCCTAAACTTACCATCTTCTGCCATTGCTCCCACTCGAACAGGAACCCTTCTTTCCTGCGAGTTTATCAGCCAAATAAACCTGGCTCTGATACCAATTGTTAGAAAAATTATATATATGACAGAGAAATGTAATACATATAATATGTGGAAAAACAAAAACACATAAAACCAGAGAGACACAGATATATGTGGTTCACCCAGTTTGGGCTACGTCCACCCCGAACAGCCAGTCCTTCCTTTATATTATCCAGCAAAATGAAGAGACACAACCTACAGTAGATCCACCGCAATATCCTCTGTTTTCTCTCACAGTCTCACCTCTCTGTTTCTCACTCGGAGAATACACTCATCTATATCACAACCTCAATACAACACCCTCATACAAAGAGAGGGGTTGCCTTCTAGGGCAAAAGAACACTAAACTAAACATAAATTATATCGTCAGATCATCTGCCTAATGAATGGCCCAGATTGACTAGAAATTACTATACTTTTACAACAAAATTTTACATCTGTTTTTAGCTTCGGGGGCACTGCCCCCGAAACCCCCGCTAGGGGGGGGGGACAAGTCCCCCCCGCACCCCCCCACATGGAGGGGTGTACAATATTCCTAGGGTATACATCTAGCTGAAACAAAGACCTCTAAATAATCATGCTCCACACCCAACACTCCGAGCTACAATCTAGGAGAGTTTCCTGGAGTGATAACAAGCCCCATAGTGGTCCAAGAAAAGAAATAGAAGGAAGAAATAAGGATATGCGTAGATCTCAGGAAATTTAATGACACTTGTGTGCATGATCCTTTCCTGACCTCGTTCACTTACGAGGTCCTGGATAATGTAGGTGGCCAAGAAGCATACTTTTTCACTAATGGGTTCTCTGGGTACCATCAGATCAAAATCGCGCCTGAGGATAGAATCAAGACGACCTTCACCACTGAATGGGGATGTTTTCAATACACTGTAATGCCTTTTGGGCCAAAGAATGTGCCAACGATCTTTTTGCACATAGTCATTGTGGCATTCAAAGACTTCATTCATAAATTTCTAGAGGTATACTTTGACGATTGGATAGTGTTTGGATTGGTAAAATGCCATGTGGCAAGTCTGCGCTTGATGCTAGATACATGTAGGAGATACCAGATTGCGCTCATTCTGAAGAAGTGTCTATTTTGTGTCCCTTTTGGGATCTTGCTAGGCCATGTGGTATGCAGACAAGGATTGACGGTAGACCCCACGAAGATTGCAGTGATAATCAACTTAGAGGCGCCGAGCAGTGTGAAATAGTTGTGTGCAACTATAGGGTATACCGGATACTATAGGAAGTTCATCATGAGCTATGCCCATATCACTGCACCTATGGAGAAATTTTTGAAAAAGGATGCTATGTTCTGTTGGAATGATGAATGTCAGAAGATCTTGGATGTGCTGAAAGAGAAAATGGTCATCTCGCCAATCCTAGTCTTCTCGGACTGGAAGAAGGAATTTCATGTGCACATGGACGCATCATGTATTACGCTAGGGGTTGTGCTGACATAGGTCGGTGAGGGAGAACTAGATCATCCTATAACGTTCGCAAGTAGGAAGTTGTCTAAAGCAGAGAAAAATTATTCCACGACAGAGCGCGAAGGATTAGCTATGGTGTACGCGCTCCAGAAGTTCAGGCACTATTTGTTGGGTGGACACTTTAAGATGTATAAGGATCATTCTTTGTTGAAGTACCTGGTCAACAAGCCTGTGTTGGAAGCGAAAATATGTAGATGGTTGTTGTTTTTCCAGGAGTATGACTTTGAAGTTATTGTGAAGCCAGGACAACTGAATGCAGGACCTGATCATCTGTCGTGCATTTAAACTGGAGAGGAACCTACTAATTTGGAGGAAGGGTTGCTTGATGCACAACTCTTTGTAGTGCGCATTGCAGAAAGTCACTTTGAAGATATTATCCGCTTCCTAACGACAATATCAACTCTGGAAGATTATACAAGTCAACAGAAGAAGGAACTAGTCGTGAGCGCAATAGACTTTTCTACCATTGCAGGGCACTTGTAAAAAATGGGGTCAGAGGAAATATTGCGACATTATGTGCCTGAATTTCAACGAAGTAGCATCCTCACTGAGGCTCATGGAGGAGCTGCAGGAGCAAATTATGCAAGGAAATCCATAACACAAAAAATTCTATGCGCTGGGTTGTGGAGGCCAACTATGCATAAGGATTCGAAAGCATATTCTAGGGCATGTGATGCATTTCAAAGGACTGGAAGGTTGTTTTGGAGGGATGAGTTGCCTCTGATGCCGCAGGTGACGTTACAACCATTCAAAAAATGGGCAATCGACTTTGTGGGACCAATTCAACCTCAAGGAAAGAAGATAGGTGCGTAGTACACCAACACCGCAACTGAGTATTTGACCAGATAGGCAAAGGAACAACCTGTGAAGGACTGCACAGGCACGACAACAACAAAATTTATTTTTAAGTATGTCCTAACAAGATTCAGGTGTCTAAAGATCTTGATGATTTATCGCAGTATGCACTTCTTAACGAACAATCAATGCATTGACAGAGGAATTTCAAGTGTATCATCAGAAAAGTACCCCTTATCATCTGCAAGCTAATGGGATGGTGGAAGCATTCAATAAGATACTGGAGAGCGCACTGATGAAGGTCTGAAATGCTCAGAGAAATGACTAGGATTTGCAGGTACCCATGATGCTATGGACCTACAGAACGACTTGTAAGAAGCTGATTGGAAAAACGCCTTTTAGACTTGTGTATGGCATAGAAGTTGTGATGCCGATGGAATACATTGTACCTAGTCTGTGCATAGCGGAACTCACAGGAATGGCGGATCGTGGATCCCTGGAAGAGAGGCTCGCATAGTTAGCAGAGCTTGAGGAGGACCGATTTCTAGCTGGATTTCATCAACAAGTTCAAAAGAAGCGCGAAAAGGCATGGCACGATCGGCACATCAAACTGTGCACCTTCAAGGTAAATGATCTGGTCTTGTTATATGACAGTAAATTTGATAAATTTCTAGGGAAATTTAGGATGCACTGGCTAGGGCCATATGTCATCAAGGAGATTACCGATGGTGGAGCAGTTCAACTGGTTAAATTGAATGGAG
Source organism: Pinus taeda (assembly GCA_000404065.3). Lineage (NCBI taxonomy): Eukaryota > Viridiplantae > Streptophyta > Pinopsida > Pinales > Pinaceae > Pinus > Pinus taeda. The sequence goes on along the minus strand of APFE030553989.1, from coordinate 7,905 downwards.
AACCCTTCCCAAGGAAGGTGAATGGCAACCGATTGAAGCCATACACCGGTGATCCATCTAGGTGACTATATGAGGGAAGCACAAACTTAGCGCTCTAGGAAGTTGAAAGGAAGCGCGAGACTATAAACTACACTGCCCGGGTTAGAGAGCTGCGTGATTGGGGAACTGTGCAGAATGAAGAAATGTCACAGAGCTGACAGAAGCACACAGGGAGTTGTGCTGCCAAAGGAAAAACCACGCAGGATAGTCATAAAGTGACCATTAAAGTCACTGTTCATGATTTGACGATGAGAAAACGACCAAATGAAGCGGGGGCAGAATTTATGGACCAAATCTTTGAAAATTTGCCGCCAATCTAGCATTAATGAACCGATTGTGGGGGGAATGGTTGGATTTGAGTTCGAAAATGCCTATAAATTACAAAGGGTTACCCAGCAGAAAGCACTTGGCATTTTGAGAATTGAGGTGTTGAACTCTCAGGTGCACATGAACCGTGAAAATTTTAAGTTTTGATAGCAAGTTCAATATTTGAGACATTGCCAAAGGAGACATAGGAGTTGTTGCATAGCATCATGTCAACACCTGCAAAAGTTATGAGCGCTGAAGCAATGACGGTCAAGGGAGATGTTCCAGAGGTAGCTATGGCAGTGGAGGGTGCTGCCCCAGAAGTTGCGCCTACGGAAGTATCGGCAGAAGTGCCTAAATCCCCTAGGACACCCAGGCTAAGACCTATGTCGACCCAAGAGGGTCCAAAACTGAAGAAGGACAAGCATAAAATGTAGACATCGGTGCGTGAATCACCTAGGAAGCACCCACAGCCGAGAAAACCCACCACACAAGAAAAGGCCAAAATGATTGACCTAGAGCCAGAATAAGAGGCCGAAGAAATCCCCATGGATGATGAGGATATTGCAGTGGAAATGGAGGACATTGAAATTGAGGGGTCAGACACCATCTCTAAGCTACCTGAATACATTCCTTCGGGCAGGGCCAAAACGAAGGTGCCCAAATATATTGATGAGAGTAAGGTCACCCTGAACATAGCCCTCCTGCCGGACCAAATTGTTTTTGAGGGATCGTACTTGTGGTGTGTCCCCCTTTTGAAGTTGGAGGACTGGGACTTAGTTGACACAGAGAACTTCCCTCATTTAGTGACAAACCAACTCATGCACCATTTCTTCCATAAAAATACTGGAGTGACCACTTTAGAGCCGAGGAATTGGATGAAAGGCGTGGACAATGCAATCCTGCTAAACCTGCTATGGGTGCCGCATTACAATCGCGCACCTATCATGATGGTAGTGGGTGTCTGTGCCTGGAGGAGCTAATACCCATCACTGACATGTTGATCCATAGGATCACGTGGTTGCCATACATAGGAGAAAATCTGGCCATGGCATTTAGCGGAAAGGCCAACGAGCATGTGCTTGCTGAGGCGATGAAGGAAAAATTCAAGCTTATAAAGAAGCCGCGTGGTTATGCCATTTTGAGTATCTTTGACCCCATGGTCAAAGTGGCGACGCAAATAGTGGCAGGGAAGGTCATGTGGAAGTGTCGCGTAGATGAAGTTCCGACACCAGTGATAGCTTTAGCGACGCAGTGCATAGAGGGAGTTCAATTTAACTAGGCGTGCTACCTATGTGGTGAGTTCCTCGTGAACTTCCGCGAGCCACAAGATCACAGTAAGACTTTTCACTATGCATGGCTATTGTTGTCCATAGTGTTGGTTGCATGGGAGCTATCTGAAGATAGGCAGTTTCCTCCAGTCACCTTGGACCTACCAGAGGCAGCGAAGTTCGCTTCGTTGTGGGTGACGAAGGATCCTTAGCGGATAAAGGACCGCAAGATCTTTTGGATCTTGATGGAGATGACCATCCATATGGCCATCAACCACAAGCAACAACTAACATCTACAAATTTTGAAAAGTTGCAGGAGTACGTGGAATTCAAGGTTGACTTCTACCATGTCTCAATAGAAGCGTGGAAGGACCCTAAGCAGAAGTGGCACAACCTGCCATACTTGGCCACAGATGATGCAATTACAGCAGTCCTCGACCGCTCACTGGCAGATTGGCGCAATACCATGGACTTGATAACGGGATCTAGCAAGTTTGTCTTGCAGCAGAAGAAGGAAGAAGCCAAGTTGAAGATGGAACAGTTGGCCGTGAAGAAGAGAAAGGAGGCCGATGACAAGGCCAAGGAAGAACGTGCTACCATGCAGCAGTCAAGTGGACAGGGAGGTAAAGAGGAACGCGACTCTGATCGGAGTCAGAAGTCGCCTTCCCCGGAGACCGAGGAAGAAGATGATCAGACGGAGGAGGGAGGAGGGAGGAGCGGACCTGGAGACGACTCTGTTTCGCACCAAGTGCACCAAAGTTCTAGAGAGAGTAGGGCCGCAGAAGAAGTCCAAGGCTAGCAAGACATCTTTGGACCTGATCACCCTTACAGAGGGGGACTTAAATGACATAAGTGATACAGTGCGGGATGCTATCGCAGAACGTTGCAGCAGTTCGAGTAGCAACAACAGCAGGCGTTGGGTGCTATACATACGGGTCTGTGCGAGCTGCAGATCCATGCATCACAGACTTAGACTAGTGTGGCATCAACCAGTTTGGCACCTGGCACCTTAGAAGCTGCAGGGATGTTGTGCGCAAGGGATCCAAAGCACTAGTGTTGCTGGATGGGGCACTGACAACAAAGACTGAAGCTGAAAAACTCGCTGTCAATGCCCTCAAGGAGTTGGACTCAACCTGGCTGCGTTTCCCAATGAGGTGCTTCACCTTTTGCAAGACGATGTGATCGTGAAACTTCGGGCCTGTGAACAGCACGCGTTGCAAGTGATCAATGAACAGAAGGTGAGAGAATCCGCCCTTGACCTTGTAAAATACATTACATACAAGAACCAACACATTGCCATAGTCATGGTTGAAGCGTGCAGGACTGTCCAAGAGTTGGGCATTCCTGAGGTTGAGCCGATAGATGTGAGGGTTGGGAAGCTCCCTGCTAGAGTGCGTGACACACAAACTGAATTGGAAAACATTCAGCTGGAGTTGAACCTCAAAATTGCAGAGTTGCAAATGAAGGCCCAGCCTTCGATTTCGCCAGAGATCAAAGAGCAGTGCAAGACCGTTGTTAAAGACGCGGTAGTAGTAGTAGCAACCGCAGTGAAGGATTGTACCACGCTCTTCGAGCAGTCGCTCTAGGTAGTCACGTACCTGCAAGAAGATCCTACTATACAGTAGCTAGAAACAGAAGCACGAGAGCTGCAGCAGCGTTACGATGAAGTCAAAGCGACAGCGCGCACTGTCGCCATCACGTAGAGGTTAGCTAATCTGTAGGAGGCCAAGGCGGTGAAAGAGCAGGTAAATGCAGCTCAGCGCAAGGAAGTCGTGTTGAGGGCTCTGTTACACAAAAATATCATCATCTTGATTATTTGCAGTCGGTATGGGTCTATCACCACCTATACCAGCTTCCTAAGCAAGTCTCAAGCCTCAGCTCTTCAAAACAAGCTTTAGAAATGAGAGAAAGACATCAAAAAAGCAATGTAACTCTGGTTCCGCACTTTCTCTCAATTTTGCTTGCGGGCCCACACCTTCTGTTCAGGATATCTGCGTACTTATACGCTCTATATGTAAAGGGAAGGGTGCGTACCCCTGTAAAAGTCAAAAGGCGCAATCTTTATCTTAAAAAACTCATCTTGGGTTAATTCTAGAGTTTTCTATAAGCATTTGTTACGTGGATTGTTCGCTCCAAGTGGTTCATGCATCCCATGAGAGGAGGAACTAATCCCTTGTTCAGAGGAGCTATCCCTTTGAAGGAGGACTCTATTCCTTTGAAGGAGGCGTTGGTAACTGATCTCCATTGCACTATAAATTGAGGCATTGGGTCAGTGGCTGGGGAGGTTAGAAGCTGAACTTTTGAGGGTAAATGCTAGTGAAATCAAGACTTCCTATTTGAGCTTAAGAAGAGAGATTACATACCTTTTTGGCTTCATTAGGGAGATTGAAGCTTGTCAAAGTAGAGGAGACTTCTTGTTGGACCCTGGGAGGAGCTTGTACAGTGTCAAGGTAAAGGTTGTAAGGTTCTTCTCCTTTTGAATTAATACAATCAAGCTCATTTTTCTCAACAAATATCTTATGTTATTTGTTTCATGGACTCCTTGACTTTCATGTTGAATATGTTTTATAATACTGGATATTCAGGTGCTATTTAATCGTTTGCCTTGTTTGTGTTTGCAGGTTTGTGACAAAGGAACTTACTTGGATCAAAGGAGCGAAGGCATCTCCAAACTTGCGTTGGACATGAGGTAGGCCTTAAAACACATTTGTTTTCCATTATTTATAAAGCGCATTTAGAGAAAGATAGTGTCTGGTTGGTTTGTTTATCATTAGGTCTTCATTAGATTCTAGGAAGGTCTATCTTGTCCGCAAGATCGACTCATTCCGCGTGACAAAATGGCGACTCCGTTGGGGACTTGATTGTTTTCCTCGTTTTTATTTCACTTGAGAAACTTGCCTTTTTGTTTCTGTTTTTGGCTTGTTGTGTGTGGATTTGGGTAGACTTAGGGGATTTAGATTTGTTTTTTTATTTTTCATTACTTTGGATGAAGTCTGCAGTCTGCACGTGTATCACAGTGCATACCTGTACGCACTTTTACTTTGTGCACAGAGCGTACCCGCACCTGGGTAAACTCTCCACCTGCGTACCCTGCTAAATTTTTGAAAATTTTGACTTTTGCTCTTTTAGTTAGTTTTATTTTGTTTTTCTAGTGGTTATCCTCTGCCCATACCTGCATGTGACTGGTTGAAATCTTTCCTTGGTTTAATTTCATTAGCATTAGGGTTTTAGGTGAAATTCCTAGGAGTTTTGCTTGTTGGGTTTGTTTTTCGATTTGGTTGTGTAGTGGCTCTGAGCTTAGAGGCTGTAGAAACTTCAGATCACCTTAGTATCTACCAGCCTTATTATGAGTCTGACCATTTATGAAATCTCCCCTTGTTGAGGAATCCGCTTTGACTTTTCTCTTTACAAAACTTCGAAAAGCTTGTGATTGAAAGTTTGGATTTTCATTTTTAAAAAAGGAAAACAAAATTGGTTGTTCTTGACTTATTTATGATTTTGGACAAATTAGTCCTTGGTTTTCTTGTGACCAAGTAAAGCATCCTCAAAAAGACTTTTTGTGAGCTTTTACTTCAAATAGATTTTCTTAGTTTGTAGATCTTAAGTTTGCTTTATTCAATAGTTTTATCAAATATTTGCTTTAGTTATAGTTTTAAATATTTTTTACAAAAAATGAAAGGTCTCTTTTGAAAAAAGTTTGTTCTTAGTAGCATTTGAGTTTTCGAATGAAAAGAGAAATTCTTGTGGAAATAATTAGTTGTCTCGTTTTTGAGTGCATTGAAACGAATACTCTTCTTTTGATTTGGTCGTTAAGAAAGATTTGTGTTTTTAAGTATTTGCATCTTCCAACTCTTTCCTAGCTAGAACTTCGTTGAAGAGAAAAGATTAGTTAATCATCTTAAGAGCATTTTTGTAGTGATTTTAAGTCGAGTCTTTACACCACAAGTTTCATCTCCATCACCACTTGACTTAATCAAAAACCACTAAAAATCACGCTTAAAATAAAATCAATCTAGCAATTTTTTTGTTTCTAGGGCTCTGATACACCAATATAGCTTAGGCTAGTATCTTGGAGTAGGGAGTAACTAACTCTCCAAGATAGTAAAACAAACAAGTAGCTTTATCTTGCGGTAGGAGAAATCCAATTGTTGCATCTATGCTCTGGGAAAGCTCCTCTTAAAGGATAAGCATGAGATCGTGTCCGAACCAGTGTGGGAATCAATCCTTCCTCATTGGGAACGACGCCAGATATTCATGTATTACAAACGATAAGCCTCGGATTAACCATTGTCGAGGAGCCTGGGTTCACTTGTTGGTAAACCTCGGTTTATGTCGAGGAGCCTTCAAGGGGATTGAGCTTGCTACTCTGCCCTTGTGTGCGTATCGGATCGTAGACTGTTCCCCAGGTATATTTGTTTCTGTTGGTAGCCTTAGTGACCATATTCTCTAGGATTCTTCCTAAGGTGACGGTGGCGGTGTTATCACTGAAAAGATTTCAAAGGAAAAGGGTAAGGTAAGGGAGAATTGGTCTTGGTTATTCTCAAGTTCCTTTCATGCATAAGAAGCACTTGGCAAACTCAGGGTCAGCATACATCAGAGTTCTTTGAAGGCTCAAGCAAGGCATGTAAGTTTTGAACAACTTCATGGTAGATGGAAAGGCCATTTCAAGAAAAGGTAAGATCAAGAGATTTGAATTTTTGACTTGAAGCTGTGTTTTTAAAATCACACAGCAGTTTCGTAGCGCGCTACGAAACTGCTGTAGCTACACAGTATGCTTTCATGGACCAATGTTGAAAGACAAAGGAAAATATTTTTGAAAGGAAGTTTATGAAGATGATCAATATTCATAGCTATTTTTGTTCATGATGCTTAAGGCAGCTTCAAAGAGGTTTTGGGTCAAATCTAAAGTGTATGTAAAACAAGATAATCCAATGCAATTGTATGAAGAACAACCGGGGTAACTGAAGCAACCTTTTTCAGGAGAAAAAACTGTTTTAAGTAGTCAACTTCCAGGAGGTCTCCAGAGAAACTGAAAGAATATTTTGGAAAATTGAAAGCAGTTTTTATTCCTAACATACTTAAATACAAAAACCTCTTTCAGTTTCTTCAAATCCATTCTGAGGTGGGAGAAATGAAAGACTACAATTGCGCTATGAAACTGCTGTAGGTGCAGTTTTTCAAAATCAACATTTCCTGTTTTACACTTCTTCTTCAAGGATCGATTCTGGACAGCTGGAGAATTATTTTAAAAACCCAAGAGAGGTTTTTGTTCTAGAAATTCTGGAATACAAAAACCTCCTTCAGTTTCCTCAAATACATCATGATCTGGGAGACATGAAGGACCAAAGTTGCGCTACGAAACTGTTGTAGGTGCAGTTTTTCACAAGCCTATTTCTCTATTTGACACCTGTTTTTCAAAGACATATTTTGAGCGGTAGGAAAGGTGTTTCAAAAAACCAAGAGAGGTTTTTGTTCATAACGTATTGTTTCACAAAAACCTCCTTCATTTTTTCCAAATACATTTTTTATCAAAAGTTATGAGCTCTGTCCCAAGACCTATTTTTCAGCCAGAATAGAGCAAGGGACAGTTTCCTAGTTTCTAGGAACAACAAAGGGATGAGTCATCAAGGGCTAGCTGGAAGGTTATGAGCACAATAAAATTCGACTTCATGGAGTGTTATGTGTCAAAGAGTCCTTTAAATTTTTAGATAAGGTTGTTTTAATCATAATGAGGAGTTACACTCCTAATTGTCTTAGGTCTCTAGGACTCCTAGTTAGCTGTCTTTTGTATTAAATAGTTAGTTTAAGTGTCAATAGGTGTCAAATAAGGAGGAATTCGAATTACCCTCATGCTTGAGGAGGGATCTCAGTTAGGCAGAAGAACTCTATATATAGTTGGAGCAGCAATGTAATAGGGGTTGGAAATTTTATAACAGAGTACTGTTTGGCTTATGTAAAGACAGAGTTCAGTAATATAAGTTGGCTGCTTTTCTTCTCAGGATTCATGAAGGATTTCCATGTTCAGAATGTGTGATTTTATTCTTTCCTTAATGTCTTTAACAGTTGCATAGATGTGTAATCACTCAGAATTCACTGATTGTGCTCTGATTTCCTGTATGCATTTATGAACTGTGGTTTTATATGAGTTGTGTTTTGAACATCCAAATGCTAAATGCCCTGACTTCTATGTAAAGGCAGTATCATTGTTTACTGAAGTATGATTGACTCCATAGGCCCAATGGAAACTTATTTAATGTTTATCCAGCCTTCATATTTGTCAATGTTATT
>APFE030553979.1:0-11658 GCA_000404065.3 Pinus taeda | reverse complement strand
CCGATATACCCAGAGGGTACATGGAAGACAGTCCGTGCACAGTTCTGTCTAATGCACTACTACTTGAAGGGGTACCCACAGGGGTTACAAGGGAGTCCAACAAGCGTGACCACCTCTTGTATTTCCTGTGTGCATGCCTCCCAAAATCTGCAGGTTTATGTGCTTAAAGATAAATCCCATGGTTTAGATACATTGGAACACGTCTCTAGCCAAAAAAAAAATCTACTAAAAATGGAGATACCACCGACCCTGGAAAGCACTCTAATACCACTTGTTATGCTCTTGACCTACGAGAAGATGCCAGATTACCAAATATACGAAGAAACACAACCCAGAACATAGAACAAAATGAGAAATAACGACATGTATTTTATTATTCAAAGATGAAAGCAATGTCCACTTGCCTCTTCGACAGGGCAACCTCCAATAGAGCAGGGCTCCATTGCAAAATAATACATGACGCTCCTCAATGGGAGTCTCTATTCTTTATATAGGATTCATACGTGCAATACCATGGGTCAGTACCATGGTTCTCTTAATACCATGGCCCATTTTCAACTAACTGTGGTCCATTTATTTAAATGCGGGTCAACCACTTAAAATTATTAACATGGGCTTTATTGACTCTTTACTAACTATAACTATGAATCGACCCTATTACATAAATAAGGGGGTTATGGTCGGACCCTAATAGTGTGCGTGTGTTCTTGTTTGACTAATAGGTGCTTACTAATTCAAGGTATGAGGGAGATTTGTAATTACTTCAATGTTTAATACGAGGAGGATGTATCTTTAAAAATATAATAATAACAAAAAAATATATTATTGTGGACAATGTGGGTAATAAATGAAATATTTTAATGGCCATGTTGAGTAAAATATTTCAATGTCAACTATGTATATATTATATAAAACAAATGAAAATAAAAAAATTATTTATGGTTAAAACATTTTATTAGTGTGTTACCCAAGATGAAGGAGATGTGCATTTCCTTCCACGTTCAACATGGGGTCCATACATGTGTGTGTGTGTGTGTGTGAGTGAAACCAGCATGATTCCATGTTCACCTTGGATCTATCAAGTGAAGAAATGGATCAAATCTCTCAAGGTGCAAACCTTTCTTGAAGTTTTGCACTCTAAAAGAGGTCCCTCAAGAGATTTAATCTATCTCGACACTTGATAGTCATGGGCTTAGCATGGATCTATGCTAGTTTCAAAAAAGTCCTTTTATGTGCAATCACAAGGAACCCATGAGATGTTCCTTTAAATGGTAGTCATGAATAAATATGTTATTAAATGTACATGTGTTCTATAGTTGGATGCAAACAAGAACACAATTTTGTACTTTTATTTGTCCTTGATTTGAACCAAAATTCACGCTAATGATACCTATAAAAATAGTCCTACCATTAATGCTAGCTTAACCAAAATTTCATCACTAGTTTCATGCCAAATAGTGACAAGTCAATACTATTTATATCTCTAAAATTGACAAAATTTTGGTTGCAACAAAAATTATAATAATGGAGTCCCTAATATCCACTCAAATTTTGTCCAGAATGAGAATAAATGAAAAAATAGAGGATTTTGATTTTGAGCTTATTTGGATTCAACTGGCTAGTAATTTTATACTCAAATCCCCTATAATATTCTAGAAGATAGAAACATCATTATGAGTAATGAAGATGATGTCTTGTAACTAGAGTCAAAATTGTATGCTTCAATTGTAAAAGAAAACGGCAATACAACACAATATTGTAATTAAATCACTAGCTCTGTTAAGGTTGCATTTCAATTGGCTTCAATATATAGTTGAAAATTACCTCTAACAATTTGCTACTTTTCAAGTTTCAAGTAGATCTAAACATGACCTCTAACAATTTCCTACTTTCAATAGATAAGATTTGTCATCTAATATCTCAAACATAATAATCTACAACAAGAATTCATTATTATCATGTTGAACACCTTATCTTTATTAACCTAATACAACCATGCCCGCGAGCACCTCCCCCTACTCTAATGTATCTTTGCATTTGTATTCTACACTGAATGCATTCTCCGTTGTGGTTGAAGTTGATTCCTTAATTTGACCTAATCCCCTTTCCCTTTGTAGAAGAAATGTTGATAGCTTCTTAAACATAATTGTTTGAATCTCCCCAAGTCAATGGAATGACTACAAATGAATTAAAAAATGGTGTAACATTCACATCACCAAAGTGGCCATATCCTCATCATCTATTGGCTTCCTAATAACAAGCAATTGATCACTAATATCCTTAATTTCAACATATATTTATATATTGATCCCCCTTGCTACTTCATGGAAAATAAATGGTGTTTCAATCACAATGCTTGCCCAACTTTTGATGCTTGATACTTATTTTTAAGATTCACCCATCAGATAAAATGCTAATTTGACATTTCTTCTCTTTGAAATTAACACACCTAAACTAACAATTTGAGAAGAAATAAGGCTTCTTTGTTTCTTTTATCATAGTTTTAATGATCAATTTATTGTATTTGTTCTTTTCCTAAGATGATTTGATCAAAATCTTGGAACTCATTAATTATTAGTATCTTATGGTTCCATAAATTGTAATTTTTTCCAATCAATTTTGAACTTTGTAAATTCTAAATGATGCAAACTAGTCAATCTTAACCTATAACCAACTTTGAATACTAGCAATAACTTTCAATAATTCTTAAAAATTACTTATAGTTCTCAAGCTTGTTAAATTTGGTGATGGTAACTTTAACACAAACTTCTAATGCTTCAATCAAATCACAATGTGCCATTATACCACAAGATAATGAAGGGGGAAATGAGCTTGTAGGGATCACACTAATTAGCCATAAAATTAATGAAAATAGGAAGATATGATATTCTACAAAAGCAACATCATAAAGCTATTGAAAAAGTTCCCTCCACACTAGAGAGGAGATGCAATGAATTTTTTTGCCTATGAAGCAAAGGAAAGAATAAAAGGCCCCATTTTATGGGTGTAATATATATTCTACAAAGGAAAATGTAGCATCTACCATGTGAGCTTGTAGTAACACATGCATACCTTTCTCGATTCATCAATGTAGTATCTAATCTCAAAGGGTTGTTACAGGCACAGTGAACAATTCTTCAAATAAATCATGGCCCCTCTTTGTTAACATCATAAATAAGCATTAATATCAAGTAATATGCTTTTCAAATGATTGAACTCCTCTTCCAGAAGATTATGATTATCATCCAAGTGAATAAAATCATCTATGAGATAGATGTTTGAAGGAATTGATATGATATGTATTTTCTATCTAAGTATATTATGGATCACTAATGGATGTAGATTGTTTTGATTTCTTACGGGAAATAAATCCTTCTTTCTCCTTTATATTATATATAGTGGCTAGATGGGTTCCTTCTTGAGCCACTCTTTCACTGTTTCGCATGGCTCTTCTCTCCATTTTATCACTTCTCTACCAGAAAATTCTAGAACTTCAAATTTTATATCACAGGGGGCAATGACTTCAACACATTGCTTGCACTTTTCCACAAGATATTTTGTTCCAAATGATAACTCCTTCTTATCTCCAAATGATGGTTATGTGATCCATGTGGATATTGGTGGCCACCCGCCTATTCCACTTGGACCCCCACCATTGTTTATTTAAATTTTTTAGTTTCCTTAATTGTAGCACAATTTACTATTTTTGGTAGTTTTTCGTGTCCTGAACTTCTGAAGTTGTTTTGAGGCCCTAAACGACATTTTTTTTTAAATCACCATTAGCAAATATGAGCTTTTACCTTGATATAAAATATCAATAGTTGTAGTCCTCCGATAGATATTTCTAATGAGCTATAGTGTGCATCAAACGGAGATCATATGACATAGTTATGACCCTCGGAAGTTGATGTACCAATTTATCACAACGGGGCCCATAGTTTGGCATTTTATCTCCTAGAGTTAGGTTTTTAGATGTTTAGGGTTTCCCATTGTTTTTCAATAATAAATAGGCATTTGAGCCTCATTGTAACACAGTTCATAGGCATGTAGGTGCCACATCTCTTCTCAGAGAATCTACCATCGCCCGAGCTAGTTTATTTCCATTATGCATGTAAGTATATTTCAATTCTTTGATATTAATGAAATGAAGTTTTACTTCTGCTACACCTCTATGTTTACGGTTATATCTATAATTTTTTGTGTTCCTGTTTAAATTCTGATCAGTGGTATCAAAGAAGTCTTCTCTTTCTCGATCCTTCTTTGCATGTCCCCAACAAGGTCGAGGCATAAGGATTTAGGGCTCGATTTGGTTGAACCTTTGCAAGATCAGCCTCACAAACCTCGATGGTCGCCCATGGGGGGAGAAAAGAAAGATGAGGGAGCAGGAGATCCTATCAAAATATTGCCTGAGGAGGCCCTAAAGAAACAAACGAATGTGATGATGGATAACTTTGCCCAGATCCTTCAACGGTTGCCCACCGATGATGCATCCACATCTAGCAACCACTTTGGAGGTGCCATTCCTTTTAAGGTACAAGTAAACTTTGACATTCCCATATTTGAGGGCAAGATAGGTGCAGATGTCGTACATGACTAATTAAATTTGTTAGAAGGATATTTTTATGTTCATGGTTTTTCCGACTGGGAAAATATTACTTTTTCTCTTATCAAATCCACCCCCCACATCAAGGACTTGTGGAAAACCTACTATGAGCAGAAGGATGAAAGTACACCCTCGTTGTTTTCATCCGCACCCACTTGGAACTCATTCTGGGATGCCATCAAGGAGAAGTACTACCCTGTCGGTAGTTATGAGGATAAATACATAAAGTGTACCACGCTGCGGTAGGGAAGGGACCAAGATGTGTTACAGTTTACCAATGTTTTTCATACCCTTCACACAAAGTTGGGTATTAAGGATTTTGAGAAACATTTCATACTCAAGTATCGCGTCTACCTACACAAGTACATCCAAGATGAGATGGAGTTCCTGGATATCTCCTCACTCGGCATGACGTACCGATATGCTATCAAGATCGTGTAGAAGCTTAAACAGAAAAAGTGGGACTTTGGATATGTGAATCTGAAGTAAGGGAAAGGTGCCCCCAAACCATAGAACATAGGACAAAGCCAAGGCAGGGCAGCTTAGGACAACCTGCCAAATATGCAAGAAAATAAAAACATCGTGAAGCCAAAGAAGGACACAAGAAAGTGGTGTGAGTTCCATAAGAACTCCACTCACAACACAAGTGAGTGTCAAACCAAGCAGCCACTAGTGGCTGAGTTGAACGCTTATGAATTAGATGCATGTTCTGACTCACATTTAGAACCCGACAAGGGGAATAACAAAAGGAATAAGATTATCGATGTGGATCCCAACACCACTATTGCCATCATGAAGATCCAGAAGGAGAAACCTAAAATCTAGAAGAGGAGGATCACCTCTTCCACTACCAGATGTGGGTAAAGGTTTCCCTGCTACAGTTCATTGTCAACAGCGAGAGCTAAAAGAACTTCATTTCAACAGAGGTCATGAAGTAGTTGGGCTTACTGACCACAACACACCCACAACCATACACCATCGAGTGGCTTCACCCAGGATGGGATCTTCGCATCAGCCGGCCCAGGACGGGATCTTCGCATCAGCCAACAGTGTCTCCTTCCATACAACATCAAGCCCTTCACGGATGAGGTATTATGTGATGTTGCTCCTCTTGATGTTTGTGATGTATTATTAGTCCAACCATACTTGTGGAAGTGACATTTTGTGTATGAGTCAAGGCCTCACGCTGTTATTGCTACCTTAGGAAATAATTTGTACAAGGTACTGGAGATAGCATCACCTACCACCATCTCTTTGCTTACTACAAAATAATGTAGTAACCTCATTTCCAAAACCAAGAAAATTTGTTTCCTGATGATACGTCCTTAGGGAAAGAAGAAGATAGTCACCACGACCTCCAAATAAGGCCCCTCCGCATGACAACAATAGATGGACAAGGTTTGGAGGAGTACGAGGACATATTCACCTCCCCCAAAGGGGTGCCTCTGCACTGTCAAGTCAAGCACACCATCGATTTGACCCTAGGTGTGTCATTTCCAAATGGACCAATCTATTAGTGCTTTGTTATGGAGAATGATGAAATCAAGAGGCATATTCAGGAGTTTCTGCAGAAAGGTCACAATCGGCTGAGTTCATTGCCCTGTGGGAGCCCGATTGTGTTGGTACAGAAGAAGGATGGGACTTGGAGACTTTGTATTGACTATCGGGCACTGAACAAGATCATTGTCCAGAAGAGGTACTCGATCCCACATATTGATGACCTTTTGGACCAACTCAAGGGGGCCAAATATTTTAGCAAGATCAACTTGAAGTCCAGATATCACCAGGTACCAATTGAACCCTCTAATGTGTGGAAGACTACCTTCAAATCCAAGGAGGGCCTTTCCAAATGGTTGGTTATGCCTTTTAGGTTGATGAATGCTCCTTTAACCTTCATGACGCTGATGGATGAAATCTTGTAGCCATTCACCAACTCATTTGTAGTGGTATACTTGGATGACATCTTGATCTTCAACCAAAGTTGGGAAGAGCACCTCCACCACATCTGACATGTTCTCCAAACACTATGACAACACAAGTTGTGTACCAATTTGGAGAAATGCACTTTTTCCATGACCCAGGTTCAGTATCTGGGAGACATTATTGATGAACGAGGGGTGCATATGTATCTATCCAAGATCCAAGTCATTCGGGATTGGCTAGCCCCAACCACTCTAACAGAGTTCTGTAGCTTTCTGGGTCTTGCCAATTTCTACGTAGGTTTTGTTGGGGTTCTCTCATATCACTTGGCCCTTGAGTCAAGTCACCAAGGGAGGAGTGAAAGAAAAATTATTTGGTATGAATCTCAACAGAAGATGTTCATAGAGTTGAAACATCACTTTTGCTCTGCACCAATTCTCACATTATGAGACTTGCAACAACCGTTTGAGATTGAGACAGATGCCTCTAACTATGCTATTAGGGCAATCCTTACTTAACAGGAGCATCCAGTGGCATATTAGAGTGAGACACTTTCAGACATAGTCCAAAAGTATCCCACTTATGACAAGAGATGTATTCCATTGTGCAGGCCTATCGAAAATGGAACCATTACATTCCGGGGAAGGAAACGATCATCCACACAGACCACTGATCCTGCAGTTCATACAGATGCAAGGGAAGTTGTAGAATGATCACCATTAGAAGTGATCCACATACCTGCAACAGTTCCATTTGAATATCAAGTACAAGAAGGGAAACATCAATAATGTTGCAGAATGCCTCAGCCGACCACCAATCATGGCATTAACCACCGTTCTAAACTCGTGTGGGCATGAGACTTATGATTGGCCACTTCTCTACAAAAGCGACCCATAATTCAGCCACACATATTGGACACTCTTGGAGGGTCAGCAAGTTCCAGATTTTCACCTCCAGGATGCACTGTTATCACACTTGGGACAAATTTTTGTTCCTTCAAGCGAGTGTGCCAAGATGATTTGGGAAGCGCACTGTAGTCGGGTTTCTGGGCATTTCAGGGTCGAGAAAATAATGGCAGTACTATAGAATTATTTCAATTGGACAATCTTCGAAAAGATGTCGATAAGTACATCAGATCCTGCACTACCTGTGCCATTTCCAAACCAACCATCAAGAAGCAAGGCCTCTATACTCTGTTTCCTACCCCTAGTTGACCATGGGAATCCATCTCCATGGATTACATGTTGGGCCTCCCTTCTACTAAGCATGGAAATGACTGTTTTTTTGTGGTCAACGACAAATTCTCAAAGATGGCCATTATGGCAGCTTGCAAGAATAATATCATAGCAGAAGCTACTGCTAAACTCTTATTTGAACGAGTGTGGGTACAATTTGGGATCCCACAGTCTATCATCTCAAATCAAGACAACAAGTTCCTTAGTACATTTTGGTCCAGTCTGTGGTCGATGCTAGACACCAAGCTCACTAAGTCCACAACTTTCCATACCCAAACAGATGGTAAGATAGAGGTCATCAACATGATGATTGTACACATTTTGCGCATGTACAAATCAAAGCATTCACACACATGGGATGAGAGCCTCCCTTATGTCCAACATAGCTATAACTGGGATCTCCACAGCTCAACTAGCCACAACCCTTTTCAACTGGGCTTGGGATTTCAGCCATTATGTCCCATTGATGTGGCCATACCATTTGTAACTACTCAGGCAGATTCATCTCATGTCTAGTCCAAAGCCGGTAAGGAAAACAACTTCATTGATCACATTCAGCACATCCACTAAAAGGCCCATGACATATTGGACAGAGCCAATTCTAAGTACAAGTAGTGGCATGATCAGCATCAGGTACCAGACAAGTTCTAGGTGGGCAACAAAGTTTCGCTACATTTGCAGAAGGAGCACCTCGCTAGGCCCCACTGTAAGATTCACCTGCTCTGATGTAGGCCATAGACCATCACCAAGGCAATAGGGGACAATTCCTTTGAGCTTAGTATTCCACCATTCCTTGGTATGCACCTAGTGTTCAATGTGGACACATCCGACATTGCAGAACAACTCACACCAACAGAGTTAAACCCAGAATGCATGGCACAAGCCACAACTTATCTGATTATGGACAATTGGTTAAGAAAACTTGCAAGCAGAAGATCCAACTATATCAGGTTTTCAAATTTGGCCAACTCCTACACTAATGGAAGTGGCTCACTAGGGACCAGGCTTAGTAGAAGTTTCCTAATCTCATGGAGGAACTCAACGTAATGGGGACCATTGCTTCCTAATGGGGGAGGAATGATTCAGGTGGATATTGGTGGCCACCCACCTACTCCACTTGGACCCCCACCATTGTTTCTTTCAATTTTTCAGTTTCCTTACTTGTAGCACAATTTACTATTTTTTGGCAGTTTTTTCAGGTCCTGAACTTTAGAGCCATTTTCAGGCCCTAAACGATTTTTTTTGGAAAATCATTGGTGGTGAATATGAGTTTTTAACTCAATATTATTTGTTACCAATTGTATTCCTTGGATAGATCTTTCTAATGAGGTATCGTGTGTGCCAAACAAAGCTCATATGCCATAGTTAGGACCTCGGGAAGTTGATGTACCAATTAACCCCAATGGGGCACATAGTTTGGTGTTTCATCTCCTAGGGTTAGGTTTTTGGATGTTTAGGTTTTCCCATTGTTTCTCAATAATAAATAGGCCTTTGAGCCTCATCGTAATATAGTTCAGAGGCATGTAGCTGCCACATCTCTTTTTAGAGATAAGCTACCATTGCCCAACCTAGTTTATTTCCATTCTATATGTAAGCATATTTCAGTTCTTTGATATTAATGAAATGAAGTTTTATTTTTGCTGCACCTCTGTGTTTATGGTTATATTTGTAATTTTTTTTGTTCCTATTTAAATTTGGATCATTATGATAGTTGATGGCTTCATTTCTATAGTAGAACATTATATTCTTTAACAAGAATGAAAGCGACTTACTTCCCCTTTATGGTGGTTATATGTTTTCTTCACATAGCTCCAATTCCTCATTTCTATTCTTTGAGGGAAGGCTTGAGGCTATCCTTGCCTCCTTCACTAGATATTTTGAGAATCTACAAGTTATTATGCAAGCTAGTCTAAATTGGAGTGAATTTAGAAAAACATGAAGGTGAATAAAAAAATGGTACTCTTTCATTATATGAAGTTTGAAGAAGTTGTTATATTTCCATCCATTACTATCCAACTTTTCCTCTATCTGAGATAGATTCTCCCTTTATCACTTTCACATTCTCCTTGTTGATATATTTCTACACACTAATCGGTGTGGTAGGTGTATTTGAAAGAGATCAGTTGATGTCAAAATACTACTATATGTGATAATATTCCAACTTTGAATCCCCGCAAGGCCTAGCTTGTTCCCAACCAGTGCTTCCTTCAATCCCAACTTAAGAGAGATAAATCCCTTTCTTATTTTTTTTAATTTTAAGTGGGAGGAGTCGTAAGGGTATAATCCAAACATGTTTATAAAACCACCAGATCCAAGCTCTTTCATAATATGCACACACATATATGCCCAAGACTTAGGAAGAACCACCATGTCCAAGAATATAAATATTGTCTTACAATCATGATTGTGGAGCAGAGGTATTACAATGCAGACCCTTACCTTACTATAGCATAGTCCAAAGTCTTGGCTCGTAGCCTTTCCTCTATTTTCTAAGCTCCTGCCAATGCTCTGTCCACCAAGGGTTATGACCTTGTCCCCGACTCTTTTATGTTATGTGTAAGCTCTAATCACCTAGGACACAATGATCCACTACTACTTACACCATTCATTCCATCAACCAATGTGCTTGCTCCATGTCACTTCCCTTTATGCATAAGCCTAATTTAATGTCATCCTAACTGGTCCAAAGATGTGCGCAAGAGATTCATCTGGGAGACAAACTCTAGGTAACAAAGTTCCCCCCATCACACTTGAATTCTATCTAAATTGGGTTTGACCTTGGTCTTCTTAATAACATGCTTATATTTTCCCATATAACCATCTATTGTTCACCATTAATATACTAGCTCCACTTCATCCCGATCCATTCCACATTGGCTCGTGCTCTACGTCAACACAACTCTTTCAAATAATGCACACATGATTAACCTCTAGGATGAGTTAACATTCGCTCACGTCCCTACTTGTGCTCCATGCTAGCCCGACTACCTTTTTATTGGATGGTCTTACACGTCGACCCGGTTCTTGTTAACCTGGATGCTCCCTTATGTGCACTTCCCTTGACCTTCGTAGATAGAACCTTCATCCCAACATTGTCAAATGATAGATTATTCTTAACATAACTTTAAATTTTGTCCCCTGGCCTCTGTCAATCAACAGTCTTCTATCGATGCCTTGAAAAACTAAGTGTTTTTCTCTTCCTTCGTCAAGCTCTTATCTACCATGACACTGCTTCTCTATCACATAAATCTTTCCAGACGTCCACTATGCTCCTATCTATGGCTTCCTTCAGACCCTCTATTGTCTCCATAGTTCCTCTGTGCTATTATTATGCATCCAAGGAAGAATTTTAGTCTTCCTGACCTCTGTGATCTTTGTATACTCTTGTGGGTTCTGTAGAAATTTTGAATAATTTAACACATATTCAACAGAGATAATCCTGATCATGTACTATTGCGGAAAACATACACAATACATAAGCTCCTCTACGTTGATCATCAATATAGCAGCATCAATAACAATAAAACATCAAGAGCATTCACACATTAACACAGTATGTATCCCGGGGAAAGCATCTCGCTAAAAACCCCAACTATCTGTATATAATGATTGAGTCATGTAACATTACACGGTATAATGCTTCTCACAAGTATCTCCAGCTCTGTTACACACAATACAGCTCAGATCTGAATCAATCACTGGCTCAAATCTCTTTCGCTGCTTGCCTTCCTCCGCTGCTCAATACCTGCTCAAGAACTGGTGATAATTCCAAGGCAGCCACGTCTTTCCTTGGCTAAATCACGTGAGAACAAGCTACAATACGTGCAAACTCATGGGCATACTCAATCCCCTGATTTGTGCAAAATCTGGTGCACAACTATAGTCACAACTGATAGCAAT
>APFE030553975.1:75332-121481 GCA_000404065.3 Pinus taeda | reverse complement strand
TTGCATGCAGATGAGGAGCTATTAGTTCCTAAGGATGAGCTTCAGGATGTGGATCAGCCACAAGATGAAGTTTATGGAGTGGAAGAGACCACTCATGCAGTGCCAACCATCAAAGGGAGAAAGCGCACTACAGAAGCTGAGCGACTGGCTCAAGATGCAGAGAAGGTTGTAGGACCACCTACAACACAGCGCAGACAGAGACAGTCACCTGATCGGTACACTGGATACATGGCTCTTGTGAGCAAATGTGTCGTGGTTGTGCCATCCTCTTTCGAGGACGCTGTGGAGGATCCCGCATGGGTAGATGCCATGGTGGAAGAGTATGATTCGATTGTCAGAAACAGTGCATGGGAGATTGTCCCAAGACTGGAGGGGAAATCAGTGGTGGGTTCGAGATGGATCTACAAAGTGAAGCAGACAGCTAATGGGAGTGTGGAGAAGTACAAGGCAAGATTTGTTGCTTGAGGCTTCTCATAGATAGAGGGGATTGATTATGAGGAGACCTTTGCACCTGTCGCAAGGTATTCTTCCATACAGACGATTCTTGCTCTCTCAGCGTAGATGGGGTGGTACATCCATCAGATGAATGTGAAGACTGCGTTCCTCAATGGAGTCATTGAGGAGGAGGTGTATATAGAGCAACCCGAAGGTTTTGAGATCTTCAGCAGCGAGTCGCATGTGTGGAGGCTCAAGAGAGCGCTATATGGGTTGAAACAAGCACCTCATGCTTGGTACAGACGGATAGACAGTTATTTCACTGGATTTGGATTCTCCAAGAGTGAGGCGGAACCTAACCTATACCAGATTGTGATGGAGGGTAAGTTGCTGATCATTGTACTTTATGTAGAGGATTTGATTTTGACGGGATATGAGTTGTTGATACTTTCATGCAAGGAGGATCTTGCTAGAGAGTTTGAGATGAAGGACTTGGGCCTCCTTCATTATTTCTTAAGATTGGAAATTTGGCAGCGCAGTGATGGACTATTTGTTTCTCAGGGTAAGTATGCCCGGGAGATACTCCAGAGGTTCAACATGCATGGTTGCAAGCATGTTGATACTCTTCCTGGAGGTTGGAGGAAGGAGGATGCTACTTCAACGGAGGTAGTGGATGCCACTGTTTATCAACAGTTGGTGGGGTCGCTTATGTATCTGGTCAATACACGACCCGATGTACCACAATCCAGAGATTGGTACGAACAGGAGGATGAGGTGAAGCTATGTGGCTTCACGGATGCAGAGTGGGCAGGAGGCTCAACGGACGACATCAGGTACCATCATATCAAAGATTGTGTGCAACGGAGAATCATGTTACTTTCATATATTCCCAGGGAGGATCAGGATGCTGATATCTTGAAGAAGGCGCTCACCAGGAGCAAATTCGAATACCACAGAGATAGGATAGGGGTTGCAGATAATCCATATATTGTTGAGAGGGAGTGTTGAAAATGCAACAAGATGATGGAGCTTAGTGAAAAGAAGTCACCTTCACTAAGTGGGCCCGCAGGCTATTTTTGGCGCAATGTCTATTTTTAGACATATGGATCATGGTCTATGAGTTGCAGGATGCTATTTGTGGATGATTGGTCATGTTGGTAAAAATAGATGGACCTCTACTTTTAGACATATGGGCGGAGTCTATTTTTAGACTACTAGTCTAAATATAGAACAGTCGAATATTATTAGCTCTTAATAATATTTGGACTATAAACATTATCTTATTCTCCTGGAGCACTTCAGTTCGAGCTACAGATGTGGCACATGCAACTGCCAAAAGGAAATACACTTTTCTTATGGGTTCGTTGAGCTATTGCATGAAGGACTTCAGTTAGAACTCAAGTGATTGAGTTTGGTGGAGTTGAATGAGGAGTTGATGGAGTTGTGTTCAGTTTGACTTGGTTGAACTAGTTGTATTTAGACTAACTAACAAATACACTAGTGATGAGTGATGTGAATTAGTTATTAGTTAATTCACTAATTATTAACTCATTAATCAACTGAGGAATACATCAGTTAACTCAGTGCAAGGATAGTTCAGTGGAGACAAGTGTTAGAGGTGAGTGAAAGGGCAAGACAGCTGTCAGTTGTGACTATACTTGTGCATGTGATTTGCACAATCAGTGGATTGAGATTGCTAATGAGGATTGTGCAGTGTTACACAAGGGAAATATGAGTTTCGATCAGCCATTCTCAATCTATTCTCATGCAGGATTGTGCAGTGGAGGCAGGCAAGCAATGGAGGAGATTTGAGCCAGTGATTAATTAAGATCTTAGCTAGTTTGTGTGTAACAGGGGGAGATAGTACTGAGTACTTGTGAGGAGTATTGTACTATGTATTGTTACATGTTCTCAATCAATATAATATATAGATAGTTGGGTTTTTAGCTATATGCTTTCCTTGTGATATATTGTGTTGATATGTGTGATTGATGCTTCAATGTGCGCATGCGATTGTTTCTTAATTCTGCAAAATTGATGATCAACGTAGAGGAGGTTATGTATTATGCATGATTCTACAAATAGTGTATAATCATGATAATCTCTATGAATAAGTGTCATATTATTCAAAATTTATACAGAAGGTAGTGCATAAGACCCATGTCTTTCATTTCGAACTCTCTTGCAAGGCTGGATTAGTTGATCATCAAAAATCAAAATCAGACCATCAACATAATGAACAATGATTAATGGCTTAACTTCTACCATGATGTGGTAAAGGTTCGCATCTGCTTCACCCTTGGTGAAGCCCAACCTGGTGAAATAGATGTCAATCCTAGTGTACCAAGCATGGGGTGCTTGCTTCAACCCATACAAATCCCTCTTGAGTTGGCACACATGTGACTCACGATCGAAGATCTCGAAACCCTCTGGCTGCTCAATGTACACCTCCTCCTCAATCTTCCCATTGAGGAATGCTATCTTCACGTCCATTTTATGGATATTCCAACCCATCCAAGCTGATAGTGCCAACATCGATATGATAGATGAGTACCTTGCTACGAGAGCAAAGGTCTCATCATAGTTGATCCCCTCGACCTATGAGAAACCTAGGGCAACAAACCTTGCCTTATGTTTCTCAACATTTCCATTAGTTGCCTAATTTACCTTCTAAAGCCATCTAGAACTAACCACTGACTTGTCCTTAAGTCTTGGGACAACCTCACACACATTGTTTTGAATGATAGAGTCATACGCTTCTACCATTGCATCAACCTAGACTGGTTGTTGCACTGCCTCCTCGAATGAAGAAGGTTTAGACTCTACACACTCCCCAACTAGGGCCATGTACCCAGTGTACCGCTTGGATGACCTCCTCTATATGCACTGAGAAGATGGTTGTCCCACATTCTCCCACGCATCCAGCATCAACATGTCAGCTTCCCTTAAGCATTTCTTCCCATCTCTAGAAGTCTCAGCATAAGTAGATATCTCCACTCCTAGATCCTCTGTATGCAGCTACTCCACATCAATATGAGGCTCCTCCTCCTTAGGAAATAAAAGTTCCTCCTCTGCATGCAACTTGAGCTCCCTCTCAAGTGATACTTGCATGGCTTTCTGCTTGTTGAACTTCAGATCCCTGCGTACCACTATCCTCTGACTGGTAAGTAGGTACACCCGATAATCGTGGGGTGTATCCATGTACCCCACAAGTATTCCTAACTCAACTGTTGGATCTAAATTCTTTCGAGCATCTTTGGTCACATGACAGTAAACTGATGATCCAAAGATTTAGAACTGACTCACATCTGGTTTCTTCCTGGAAAAGGCCTCCATAGGTGTCTTCATTCCTAGTATATGGTGCAGGCTTCTATTCTGCAAGTATACTACTCTATTGCATGCCTTAGCACACAAATGCAATGGTAGGCTTTGGTTATGCAACATCGCTCGAGCTCATCCCACAATCGATCTATTCTTCCTTTTGGACACCCCATTCTGCTGTGGTTTATGGGTTCCGTCAACTCCTGTTTAATTCCTTCTATAGCACAAAAGTCTTTAAACTGTTGGGATACATACTCTCCACCATTGTCACTACCCAAGGGTTTTATTTTCTTTCCAGATTCTTTCTCTGCCAAGGCTTTAAACTCACAAAACCTCAACAAGGTCAGATCCTTATTTTTCATAAAGCAGATCCAGTATCTACGAGAAAAATCATCAATAAAAATAACATACTACCTTTGTTTAGTGGTGGAGGCTGTAGAGAAGGGTCCACAAACATTTGAGTGAACTCGCTCTAGGATTTCTCCAGCTCCATTGTCTCGATCCAGAAAAGAAGATTTCACATACTTACCCAAGGTACAACCTTTACATGTATTTGTCTACTCCAGTTTTCCCTTGGGAAGTCCGTTAGAAATATACTACATGATCTTCAAGGCTCTATGGTGTAAGTGGCCCAACCTTCTATTGCATAGCTCGCCAACATCTTGGCTCTACACCATCTCAGCTTTGGAACTTAGTGCAGCACAATCATCTACCTCCAGCTTGTAGAGATTCTTTACTCAAATCCTGATTTGCTTGGTTTGTCCAGTGCCGATATGCCTCAGAAATACTTTTCCTTTACTAAAGACTACATCAGAGTCTTTATCTTCTAGCATAGTAGCGGACACAAGATTTTTCTTCAGACCTAGTACTTACTTTACATCAGTCAGGGTGAGAGGAGCTCCATGCTCCCTCTAAAACACAATCATACCTTCACCTGAAACACGGTACTTTCCATCATTACCCATCTCAATCTGCATCTAGAGATCCTTCTCGTCCAAGGTACTGAAAATATTCTTGTCACCTAACATGTGGAATGAAGCTCCACTATCTAGGTACCACACACATCGCACCATGGATGAAACCATGCATGAGAAAAGAGAGAAATCCAACTCAAACTATGAGCCCAATTCCTCGCCATCAGAACCCTTTGAGGATCCCTTCTTGGATTTCTTCTGTGAACAATTTCTAGCATAATGGTCCACTTCATGACAATGAAAGCATCACACTTTCGATTTGTCAAACTTCTTCCCACCATGGGAAGAACTGGATTTGGAATGGGATGCCTTCCCTCTCCCCTTCCTCGCCTTACTTGCTAAGGCTAGATTTTCCTCATCATCTTGCTTTGATGAGGATCCATCTTTGGTGCTTCCTCTTATCTCCTTCTGCATTAGATCTGACCAAAGTCATTCTCAATCTGGTAGTTTTTCTCTTCCATTAACTAAGTCTTAGTAGCTATGCTAGCTCTTAGGAAGATCAAGGAGTGCAAGACTCACCATGTCATCATCAACTATCATGATCCCTACACTTTCAAGCTCATCCCTATAGGTGGTGAGCTTGTTTAGATATGTAGAGATCATGTCGCCCTTTTCACACTTGATTTTCCGAAGCTTTTCTTTCAGCGCCAACTTCCTCTGATTGTTGATGTCATGATATAGATCTTTCAATGTTTTCCACATCGAAAATGGTGTCTCCTTCCCATGGAGACTCGAGACTATGTGGTCTCGAACTCCCTCCAGAAGGATTCTTCTTGCTCTAGACACACATTTCTTCCATTCCGCCAATTCTGTAGCATCAGCCACTACCAGCTTGGGGACTTCTTAGTCAATGAAGTCCTTTAGACTGTTATCCTCTAATACTGCTTCCATGTGATCCTTCCAGGCTATATAATTTGAGCTGCCATCAAGGGCATACTCGAGCCTTAAACTGTTGAACACCATTGGTGAAATTGAGATGTGATAAGAACTCGATTTCTATATTCAGGAACCTCAAACTTTGAACTTCTCCCTTCTTGTATATTTTTCTTCACTTTGATCACCTTTTCTCTGATACCATGTAGGAATTCCCACTGTAGATCAACAGATTACGTAATATACTAAAGCAAAATACAAGATCTACTTCTACAACAAACTTTGCAGAAGCTTAATCGAATTGAGCAAGATCAAATAGAACACATATAATAGGTGAAGAGAAATCAATCACACATGAACACAGAATAATAACTCGAGGAAAGCCTCAGCGTAAAAATCCAATCTCTGTATTATCATACAAGTGGAAATCTATTCAGATTACAAAAATAATTAGCTCTCAAGCTATCCTGCTCTCTCTGCAATCAAACAATAAAGCTCACAGACTAAATAGACACAAGATATGCCTTCCCTCAACCCTCCAAGCCTCCTATTTCCTTGTGCAGTTTTTCTTGGGGTCCAATGATGCCACCTATGTGATTGGCCTCATCAGACACTCACTAAACTGAAGAAGTAACTGCCAATCCTCAAGGAA
The DNA here is from genome assembly GCA_000404065.3 of Pinus taeda. Taxonomy (NCBI): domain Eukaryota; kingdom Viridiplantae; phylum Streptophyta; class Pinopsida; order Pinales; family Pinaceae; genus Pinus; species Pinus taeda. Next base: position 115,226 of record APFE030553975.1, on the reverse strand, counting down.
TGAATTCCTTCTGCATGCAAGAGATATTCACAATGGAATATTCCTACAACTGATAGTACATTGTCCCTCCATTTGATCTCAACTGGGTCTCTGACTAAACTAACATGCATGAGTTATTTATGAGAGAATATTCAGTTATCTAATGTATAGTAGTTACATGCATGCATGCATTAACTAACTGAACTCACAATTAGCTCAACAAACTATTTGAACTAATCTAATTGGACTTAACTCAATTAAATAAGCTAACTAATTACAACTCAAATTACAACTCATCCTTATCTCTTTAACTGATGGATAAATTCTTGAATCAATGGAGAAACGGTTTCAAGTCTTCACATAGACTTCATGTTTGATTTTCTACAACTAATTAACTCAAGATGAATTAATTAATTATTTTACAAACAGCTGCTAAGATCAAATTCGAATTTTACTTCTTTATTTTATTTCAGGGACTAACTAAAATAGGAAGGTATCTCGAAATTCTATTTATAGCAGTGCTAAATTTATCACTTTTATATTTAGCATTTCTTGTTGCTATTTTCAACACATTGGATGACGACATGTAGAGAATAGGGGTAGAACTATCTCTCATCTTGACATCAGGAGGGGGAATCACATTGTTGGGTTGACAAACATCTTGTTCTAGAAAAGCAGTGGGGCCAGAACCCATAGGTAGAGGGGAAGTGGAATCACAAAGAGAAACACATAACTCATGAAGCACTTGAAGTGTATCACAAAAATCTTCGAGATGGGGATAGTGATGGGAATAATGGTTATAGTTATCACACAAAGCACAAGGGTGATTCATGCTTAAGGATTTTTCATTTTTGGTGGACTCAAGTAAGGTGACATGGACCTTAGGAATGTTGGAGTTGGTAAAAGTATTAGAGACCACATTCTTAATGTGAGGGAGTTTAGGACAATTATTGATGGCATTCCCAACAACATCACACAAACCGTATGTATGATAAGGTTTGGCAGTTTAAGAGGAGCGATAGTTACTTGGAGTTCCTTGCCTTTGGGTTCATTTTTTTGGGCTTTTCCCCCCTCACCAATTGCTTTCACAACATGATTGGCTTCCTATTGAGGTTATTGTGGAAATGAAGAAAAGGAATGGCTAGGAACAATAGGTTGAATTAGGGCCAAATATATGTAAGGTTTGAGTTTATTAGGAGTGTTTGTGGGAGGATCAATGTACCATACTGAGATCCCAAAGGTAATGTTAAGTAGACTCAACATAGCCATAATAGGGGTAGAAAATATTCCTGGTGGCAAGAATAAGAAATGTATATGACCTGAGTGGTAATGACCCCAGGGAATTGGCCATTGGATGGTTAAGACCTAGGGGAATGATTCCAAGCTGAAAAGGACCAAGACAGATACCTGTAGAAGGAAATGGGCCTATAGGAATTGTTCCTGAGGGTTGGGTTAAGTTGGGAGAAGGAGCTCGTGGAGGGGTTGGGTACTGTGAAGGCGTACCAGTCCACTTTTTGGTGACCTGTGACGCTTGAAGCATGCAAACACTGGAAAAGCTAGGCTCAAAACGGGTAGGCGATGGGCCATAATAAGCCCCAAGTAGTGTGGAATATTTATAAACTCTGGGGGACACATCAGTAAAGGTATGAGCAATATTATTTCCAGTCATAGATGAAATAGTGGTTTGAGGAGAGGTTTGAGATTGAGGGTAATATTAAGTGAACTAATTGACAATGAAAATATTTTCATTGTGAGGAAAGAACATCTTGTGAAAAACAACAAATGCAACTGCGGACATAGCATAGGTGTAACTGCGACCCAAAAAGATGTTATAATCTAAGGGGGCATTAATGACTTCAATATCAATCGAGACCATCTTGTGAGAAAAGATGGCAGGACAGTTGTGGTATAAACTGAGAGGTTGCAAGGGATGACGATCCCAAGCACAAAGAGTGATAGTGGATGGGGACAGGTTAGCGGAACAAAGTTGCTTCCAAACACTAGCAACCATCACATAGGTGGAGGTGCCTTCATATATGATACACCGTTGGACTATGTTGTTCAAATAAAACTAAGGAAGGAAGGGGGAGATGTTCCGTTTTGTCAACATCAAAGACAATCAAACGATTGTGAAAGGGATCCACAACACCTTAAATAGATAGTAAAGCTTTCCATTGGGATGGGCATGTCTAGAGGACTTCTAGTGTTGACATGGAAGTAGGCGACTATGCCAAGTCATCTACTATGTTGTAGGTACGAGAAACTTTAGAAGAAGCACATTTCGACGTAATGGACCTTTGTGGATCTTGGGGTGAACCTTGACTTTAGGTAGCGGGATCTGTAAGGCACCATTTGGTGACGACATAGCCTTAGTGGAAAATTTGGGTTGGGAATCAATCACTGACTTTGGAGAGGGCTTGTAATATTGGCATGATCAAGTCTAGAGGTTGACTTGTTTAGTGTTGACTTCTTCAGAATTCATCATAAGGATATGGTAATTATTCTATCCATATTGTGAAGGTTGAGGAGTTTTATTACCCTGTGTGGGTTGAGAAGCTAGATATCCTTGACGGGGAAAAGGATTTATAAGTAAAGACGGTTGTGATGAAGCATGAGGGGGGGGGACGTGAAGCAATTTGCTAAGGTCCTAGAGAAGCAACTTCTTGAGCTTCCCATGCTTGATGCTTCAAAGGTAAAATGGGACATTCGTGAGTATAATGGCCAAATACTCCACAATAGGAACACGATTTGTTCATTCGAAGAGCCTTGTTTTTCTTGGGTTGTCTACCCAATTGGTGGGTTGTGGGATTAGGATGGTCACCCTTAGGGGAATTATGTGGTGGAACTTAGTTGCCTTGGTTACCTGAGATGGATGGTTTTGATTACCCTTTCCATTATTCCTTCTCTTTGGGTTGGGTGGATTGGCTGCACTCTAGTGAGCATACACTTGACCTTGAGGAGGTGCTTGTTATTGTGGCAGAGGTGAAGTAGGCATGAGAGGTTAGGGGACTAGTGTTGGCGGGGTTGGAGTGATTTGTGGTGTATAAGGATAGTAAGGAATCACGACAGCATTTGGATAACCAGGTGGATTAACAACTGACCCTGATATCGAATGATGTGGATGTGGATATGCATATGACATGCTTGTACCTTGCTAAGTGATGACAAGCAAAAAATAAGGAGGGGGATATGTCTAAGTGGAACTGATCCCCCCCCAAGGTTGACCATAACTCATAGAATATTGAGGATATAGTGATAGTTGAGGGTGTGAGATAGATCGAATGATACCATCAGCGACATGAGATACCCCCGGTGCATTAGCAGCATCAAGTTGAGACAGGTTGGGAAGGATAATATAAACGTAATCTGACTGTGCATAGATCAGGTCATATTTCAAAGTTATCTGGAGTGCTTCTTCCTCATATTAAGGGAAGTGAGAGGTGACATATTTGCATTTGGGGGCCCAAAGCATTCTAAGGAACTAATCCATATAGATGCGCTCTTCAAATTCAAGGGCCCTACACATGCTCCTCCTTCTGCTCCATTCTTGAACATGATTAGATAGGCGAGTGGAAGAAGTTTGACGGAAAGAAATCAAGAATTCAGTACCAGTGTCATATCGAAGATGTAGCTATAAGTATGAAAACAAAGCTTTGGTGAGAGTCACAAATATGGAAAGGCAGGCATGTGGTTGGTCCACATACCATTTAGCAGTAGCTCCGGTAAGGGTGCATTGGAAAAGGAAAAGACAAATGGAGTCTTCACTAATGAAATTTGATGAACACCACATATGGAAAGAGTGAACATGATTTGTGAGGTCTTCTCTAGGATTAATTATTGAACTTAGGGATGTTGAAAGAAATATTGGTAGGCATAGTAGGCCAATTGGGGTCATGGAGAAGAGGATCGTTGATGAGCTGGTTGAAATTAGGAAGGCTCAAATTAGTCATATAGGGGAGAAATGGAAGATTAATAACCATACCAATAGAGGTTCCACCTATGGGGTTAACTTGGTTACCACTTTGGTTTCCCACATCCACATTGGTGCCTAACATGGTGATGGTACGAGGTTGGGAAGATTCAGAATCAAAGGAAGAACTGGAAGAATCATAAGAACTAGAGTAAGTATGGAGACTTAATGAAGGACTAGGAGGAAGAACTCTAACTCGATGGGGAGGAGTAAGATGTCCTAAAGGAAATTGTGGGCAAAGGCCACGAAGTCTCCATGAAAAATTCCTAGGGGGCGCAATGATGTCAAGACAATGATGACTACATAGACTAAATGGTGATGATAGGAGAAAAGAGTAACAAACATCAAGAAAATACTAGTGTAGTCGTGTAAGTGCAAACTAACTATTTTAATATGCTACTATAATTCAATAAAACACATCCTATCAAAGGAAAAATGACCCTAACAACACGATGTGCCTGCTTTTATGCTTTATATCTACAAGAAAAAGTGATAAAACCCTGCAAGAAAATATATGATGCAAGCCCAAAACATATAGCAATAGTAAAGAAAAGTGCAATAACCCAATATAAGGACTTCAAATGAATAATATTTTATCGAAGCACCTGATGAGGAATATTTACATCATGAGTATGTAGATCCCCCTTTGTGGGATGTGTCCTTTTGATGTCTTTGTGCTTCAACGATATTATTCTTCTCTCTCAAATATGAAAAAAACCCAAAAGCAAGAAGACACTTAAGTAGGAGTTCAAATGTTGTGAGATGATAATGTTCAGCGATGATAATGATCATGGTGAAGAATGAATGGAAAACCCTCTTATTTATAACAAAATATTAGGCTAAATTAGGAATTGTAAAATAATAAAAGGTGTAGTCTAACTTATAGACGAAATAGCCTTTTTCACTAAAATTCACCAAAATCTTGCAATACAATTCAAGATTTTTTGTTGTTTAAAATACATTTTTGAATGCATAAATTGATTTAGTGCCTTGAAAAACCCCCGGCAACTCGAATTATGCAAATTAAATAATTTAAACTCGAGTTTTTAAAAATCGCGATCAGATTTTGATTAAAATTAACCAGAAAAATTATAGTGAAAAATGCCATTTCATCTATAAGTTAGACTACACCAAAATAAAATATTATTGACCAAATCAAAATATAACAATTAGGAATAATTTATTGTATTTTTTGGATAGGGAAAATATATTCAAAATGGTCGAATATCTTTACTTAGAAAATAGTTGAAGTAATTAACAAATAAAATTATTTATTAATTACTTTGTGATATTAAGAAAATTATGAATTTGAAATACATATTAAATAATGGTTTAACAATTATTCCAAAAATAAGGATAAGGAATAGAAAATAAATAGTGATTTGTTTAATTATTCCAATGTGATTTAGTCAAATGTGTTAAGAAATAATTAGCAAATAATGATTTAATAACTATTTCTAGAGAAAATTAAATAAATAATGATTTATTCAATTATTGTTATGGAGTTTTCTTTAATTTTAAACATAAACAATTTAATAAAAAATGATTTACTAAATTATTTCCTATGGTGGAAGTGATTTTACTATGGTAAAATTAACCCTACATGATGTATTTTGATCCATCTAGTAAGAAATGGCTAGATGATCATTTTTAGGTGATAACGCACTTATTGAATAATTATCATGGAGTCCTCGAAGACCAACATTCGGTATATTCACGGTGCGATCCACTGGGAGCCAATACAAGTTTTGATCTAGCGAATGATTTAACTGTAAAAGCCCAATTTTTCAAGCATTAAATATAAACAAGAATGTCTTATCTAGTCAAAAATGCTATCAATATCTAGTTTGATGACCAATCCATGTTCCCCTCCTTCCTTGTTGGAGTGTATGGCTTCCTAAACAAGATTAAATTTGTCCAATATCTATCTTTGTTGCATGAAACCCCCTTGATTTTCATATATAATCCCTAGAAAGAGTTTCTTTAATCTCAATGATATGACTTTGGTGAGAATTTTATACACAACATTGTAAAGGGAAATAGATCTAAATTTTGAGAAATTTAGAGGATTTGTCTATTTTGGGATTAAAGGAAGAAAATAAGAGTGTATACTCCTCACAATCTTGTTCTTCTTTCTCGTTCCATTTAACATTCTCATCAGATACCTTTTTATCATAGGCCAAAATGAATTGTAAAATCTAATAGTGAAATAATCTGGTCTAGGGGCCTTTTCTAGATTCAAATTCCACATTTCTTCCAAGACCTCCAATTCCTGTATTTATTTGACTAGTTTTTGATTGGTTTTTTCAGATACAATTGATGGAATACATGCTAGAAACTCCTGATCTTGGGCCAAATCAACATCTCTATCTTCCTTGTAAAGAGACTTAAAATGGAGAAATGCCTCCTATTTTATATTATCAAAGGTAGTTGGTCTTAGATTACCTTTATTAACTATTTCTCTTACTATGTTTCACATCTTTCTGACCTTTTCTTACTTGTGGAAGAAAGAAGTATTTTTATCATGCACTTGTAGCCATAAACTTCTTGATTTCAACCTTCGGTATTCTTCCACTTTTTGACTTGCTAAGAATATTTGTCTAGTCAACTCCTTTTCCTTTTCTATGTGGCAGCTTTCCACTTGACTACTTTCAATTAGACTTTGATGATTTTCAAGTTATTTTACTAGCTCAAGCCTCTTTTGGCTTGGAGGATGATAATTTTCTTTTTCCCATATCGTTAACACTTACTTCACCGATTTCAGCTTTGATTCCCACACAAAAGAAGGGGATTCAATGATTGGAATCATCCAAATTTTTTTTATTATATCTGAAACTCTGTCCTCTTTTAACTAGTCTATATTATATCTGAATGGTATGGAACCTAAACTTTCTAGATGATCAATCGACAAAGAAATGGGTTGATTATCATATTCACCTTGTTCCAAGATTGAATTAACATAGTCCATCCCTTTAAGAAGCCAATTTTTGTGCATTAGAAAGTGGTCCAACCATGTCGCTATATGAATTTTGTCACCTCTCCCATTTGTCCAAGTGTATTTACCTTTTTCGGGAGGTAGACTACTATATCCCATTCACTCATTAAACCTTAAGTTTTCTCTTTGAAGGGGTCATGAACATGGCTTCCTCCTTGATTCTCAGACAAGCGAAGAATGGTATAAAAATCCCCTCTTATAATGTTTTTATTATGCCACAATTTTTATTTGAGAGAAATAAATGAGTCCCAGAGCTTATATTTTAATCCATATAATACGGGTGCATACACATTACTAATAAAGATCTATTCACTGGTATTATTTCTTTCCAATAACATTGCTACCCAAAATTTATATTTAACACTACCTATCAAACTGAAAAGAGAATCTAACCAAAAGGTACCTAGTCCACTAGAAGCCCCACAGGAACTTTGCGCTATTCTCGTACTCTCTCTAAAAGGAATTTAATTCATTTATTGCTTATTCTTCTTCGAGCTTGGTTTCTTGAAGAAAGAGGATCAAAGGTCTCTCTTCTTTTACTAAACCTTTATCTGACAAGTATTTTGAGGGGCTTCCCAAATCCCTTGTATTATATGATAATATTTTCATCATTTTTGGGGGGATTTTTATGATTTACTACCTCTCGCTTTTGTTTCTTCTTGATCTTTGGACGTTAATGACTTGAGAATCTTAGTAATTACTGGCTAATTTCCCAACTTCTGTTTTTTTATGCTTCTGATTCTCATATTTTCTTCTTCTAGTCCCTTCCTTTCTTTTTCTTTTTACTCTTTGTCTCTTGATTGTTGATCTTGTCAACCCAACTTAGGGTTTGGGACTTGTTCCTAATAATTATCCTTAAGGGATCACCTTTGGTATCCATTGGCTTGTTTTTTAACCCCCCTGGTGTCATTTCCTGATCTCGCTGACAAGATTCCAATATTATCTTATGGTGTCGTGTTTTTAACTTCTTTTTGGACCGAATCTAGGGTTTGGTTGTTCCCTTCTTGCTCTGTTTCTACATCATTCTCTGGATATTTTATATCCCCTTCTTCTTTGTCAAGATTCATGACTTCTTCTTCAAGAGAACCTTTCCTTTTGTTGTGATTTATTTCCTCCTTGTCATTTTCTTCTTGAGACTTCAAAACCTTAAAGGGGTTTACAGAAGACAAAGATGCATCTATGCCTTGTGAGGGTTGGGGTTTGTTTGCTGCCATTTTCCCTTTATTCCCACCCTTTCTCTAAGTTTTCCATCGCTCTTATTGCCCTACTACTGAATCCTCCCCTTTTCCTTGTTCCTTCTTACAATCTCTTTAAAAGTAACCATATTCATGGAAGTATTTGCATTTAAAGGGAAATTTTTCATTGTCAAGGCTCTAATGGTGACTCCATTCTCTCTTTGTGAGATTTATTTATGAGGGAAACCCTTACTCTAGATCTACGTCAATGCATATATTTTCACATGCAAATTGAAAAACTTTGGGTTCAACCTTATCCAGGTATTTTCCCAACACGTTGCTTATTATGTGAAAACAATCATCACTCCAACAAGAGAGAAAAAAACTTTGAAAGCTTGAAAAATATAGGAAGTGCATTTGATATGTATTCATTTGGATTGAAGTCTAGTTAGCATTTGTTCAGATACATTCCTCTGGACCCAAAGAAATATGGCCTATTTCGGAATATTACATCTTTATCTTATATTCAAAAAATAAATAAAAAAACCAATTCCCACATCCATACAAGGCCAATATTTCCTTTCATCAGTGGTTTCCAAGTCTTCTCCAACCACAACTCCATGGATCTTGGGGATGACTACTTTCTTATGAATTTCCCCACTAAAGCCGATTTGAAAAGCCAATGAAGTTCTTTTGAACCCAGTGGGAAGGGCCATTGATGGAATAACCTCTGCCTTCTTCAAGAAAAAAAATCTTGCGCTTCCTTAGATTTGGCTTTTGGAGAGTGAAGTTATGAGGGCCTAAAAGGCTAGAACTTCATCCCATGGAGGGGGAGTAACCCACTTCAGAGTAGCCATGTCGTGTTTGTAGCTAGGTTTTCAACATGAGTCAGTATCGAGTTACATAGTTACATTCAATATTGAAAGTCCTAGCTTTCTTATTCTTTCTCTTGGCTTCCCTCTATATATTTCACAAGTATTTTTTGCAGCAACCATATTAAAAGAAAATAAGTAATTAAATTTTGTATTTTTTTTATTTTACATATATATAATATATATATAGAAACAACCTAGATTCCAATTAACTGTGGGATCTACCAAGCGCCAAGAGGGATCAAATCTCTCTCGACGTGCAAATCTCTTTTTAGAGTGAAAAGAGATTTGACCCTTCCCATTTCTTGGTAAATTTGGAGTTAAGATGTATTAGTAGGATGTTTTATTATTAGCCTTCAAATAATCCACATTATAGAATAATACCATGGGAAAACACCATGGGTTATTATTTTAATTTACTATAATTTTGACTGATTCAAAATGTTAAATATTACAACATCTTTATAATACTGGGTTGGAGAGCACCTCTCAGTGAAATAAATTTAAATCTTATATATATTATACATATAAACTTAAAGGATAGAGGAGGAAAGGTGAATTAATGGTGGTCACACTTTATTCATGGATGTTAGGATCAAATTCCACTCCTTGGTGATTTTTGTGAATCACAAGAATCATGTCAAGATAAATGATAGTATTTAATTGATAGTACAATAAATTTTCAAAATTTGATATATGTCTGATGTGTATAATACTTCCATGAAATTTAAGGTATACCTAATTATTTTTGTCCTCAAAATTCATTATCTTGAACAGTTTAGTTCATCTAATGGGGCTTTACTTAGTAACTTGATAAGTGTGGAGTTGGTGGGAGTTCTAGTTGTGGATAAATCCAAGGCTTCCTTGACATTCAAGGGTGGGATTAGTAGAGGATTGAATAAGTATGCTAAGGTTCATACATCCTATATATTAATAACCATGACTCTTGAGGCTAATGTTAGGGACTTTACAATGTATAGCGATTCTAAGTTGGTGGCGTCATGGTTGGAAGTATCACATGATTTTAGAGACATTTCTTTGAGATCACTGATATCCAAAGCTATGGATCTTGTGTATGGTTTTCAAATTATAAAATTCTATCATATCTATAGGGAAAATAATTAGGGGGTTGACAAGGAGGCCAATGCAGTAGTAGATTTAGATGTAGAGGTACTCATAGTATCTACTTATGTTGTGGATTAAAATTATATGATTAGTTTCAAACAATGTTGAAGTATGTTGAATGTTGGTAGCTAATTATGTAAAAGGTGGATAATGGGGAGAGCAAGTTTATTGCTATGCTATGGCATACCATTGATAATACCATGTAAAAGGTGGAGGATGGGGATTGTCAAGGTTATTACTATTTTATTTCATAATTTTAATAACCAATTGTTAGTCTAGTAAACATAAGCTAATAGTGGGAGCAATAGGAATGGTGGGGATTCTTCATGGTCCCAAAGGAAATATGATAGCCTCTTATGTTTGGGGTCTTGGGAATATTTCAAAGATACGGGTAAGGCTATTCCTTGTGGTTTTGCCTCTCTATATATAAGGAGGATGGTGCAAAAACTTATCAATATTTTGAGATTTAATGTGTGTCCTCAAAGCAATGATTGGTAAATCTAATCCCCAAGGATGTAAATTAAAAATTCTCATTTCCAAAATCAAGTGAGATCTCTCTCTTTTTTCAAAATATTCTCATTTTTCAATATTAAATGAGAATTGAATGAGGAGGTAGATCATTAAGCTAAGTCCAATTCGAAGCTTAGTCTTACAAAATTGTTATAAATTGGGATTTATGACCATAGATAATACTCTAAATTCAGGATTAAGTGGGTACTAATGAGCATAAAATTCAATATGAAACATTTGATGTTAACAAGCTAGGCTAGCCTTGGGAAAGGTTGCTCATGCAAGTGACCCTTATGCAAAGTAATACTAGGCTCATGGTGATTGAATGCAATCTAGTGCTCTAGTACAACCAATGCGAGACTATCGTAGGACCACGATTCATGCGACTCAATCATATTTCACTGATGGTTTGTTGCTCTATGCTTATTAGTGCATGGTATTGGTAGGTGTCTGGTGTTCTCTAGTTTGGATTTCTTGCATTTTTAGTGTCTTTGTGAGATTTTTCTTTTAAGTTTTCCTATCATCCTTTTTGGTTCTTGCTTTCTCCCTTGTTAGTGTACCTACAAATAAAGGATTCAAAGTAGGGCGTGATGGTTTATGAGGGTTCTAGTGTAATATTATTTTACGGAACTTTGGAAAGAAGTGTGTCTGAATTAGGGAGTACTCCCCACCCCTACACATTAGTAATTAGTTTTTCCTTGTGCACTTTCAAAAATTGGGTTATGCACTAAATCTCTCAATTTTCTCCTTGAATTTCTCATGTGTTGGTTAGATTTCTATAAATTATATAAGGGATTCTAGTATTTTCATCCATTGTTGAGGTAATTGCTTGCTTTGTAGCTAGACAAAGAAGTTTTCATGCCTTTCAACTACAAGGTTTGATTATTTTTTTCATGGCAATAAGGTCTATACACTTAGAGTGTTAGAAATTATTTGTTAACTATAGACATTTGGTTAATTCTATTGAGCTTAACCATATGAGCTTTAAAAGTAGATTTTTCATAGATAATGTTGACGTTCAAGAGATTCATAGAGTCTTATGATGCCACAACAAGATAACCTAAGCCAATTGTAGTTCTTTGTTGATAGTTTCCTTCAAAATTTCTAACCTAGAGTATGCTTGTATCATTCAAAATTTTAAAATTATGATCATATTCTTGCTCTAGAAAAAAAAATAACTTCAGTGGAAATTGAATGTAAAAGTTTAAGAAGTTTCTTTCTCACCTAATATAAAAAAATGTCTTTCTATGACATCTAATGATCAAGAAACATGAAATTTGCTCCAAGCTACATCAAAGGAAGATGAGATAAAATCCAATGGAAATTAAAAGCTTAAACTCCCTTCAATTTGATGAGGGAAAGAATAAGAAAAAAGTGTCCATTTATGTTGCTAATATATGCATTTTCAACTAATATGCATTTTGGATGTTTATATAAAATAATGTATTTATAGAATATCTCTAATATTTTTTGGTAATCACTGTAAAACTTTTTGATGTAATTTTGTATCTTATCTAAAGTTAAAGGAATTATAGTGATGTAATATGTTTCTTGATTTGGAAAAACTTTTTTCTCATAAAGACAGATTATTTCACAATTTATTTCAACAATTATTTTGGTTTGGAAATATGATGTTTTTTTATCTCTTTAAAAATAAAAATAAAAACTACCCAATTAAATTTCCAAAACTACAAATAATTGCTTACTAGATCATTAGTATTAAAGGATGACAGTGCATCTGGTACTGATAGAAGAATACATAAAACTTTTGAACAGCTGAATTTGACAAACACAACCCTGAAAGGTCTTGAAATGAACATGGCCAAATCCAAAGAGGTCAAAGAACAATTTAATACTGTCCAAGTTTCTTTAAATTTTGTAAATAATTACTTAAATAGTGTTCAAAATTCTAATTCAGTAATTAGAGGATATGTTAGAGAATCTCTAATAAAGCCAGAGAATGTTGAAGACAAAATGGTGGAACATATTGGTTCTACATTTGGACAAATAAATGAACTGGTATAGAAGATGAATCAATTATCTATATCCAAAATAGAAAAACCAGTTCCTTCTTCGTTTTTGCATAAAGCAAGTGTCCGTATTCAAGATCCTGTCAAGCCAATCAACACGTTTCCTTTTTTATTCCCCAAAGAAATTGCATCCCAAGAACTAGAAAAAGTTGCAACTCCAAGTGAACATATTTCTATAGCGAGTCTATTTAAGGAAGAGGAAAAAGAGCCAAAAGTTATTCCTATCTATGAGCCTTTGGAAAGTCAGTACTGTAGGTATTCAACACCTGATATCAAAGGAAAAGGAAAATTGCCTGAAACCCACACTTTCTTCCCTAATTCTCATAGGGAATGAACTATAGATAACCTCAGTGTTGGCCAGATAAGACAAATGGTAGACATGATGTTTACCGAATATAAACTTATGTGTCTAAGAGGAAAAATTGAGGTAGAAGCCTGCAAAACAATTATCCAGTGTTTCACAGGCACACTATCAAAATGGTGGGAAGCATAATCCTCTCCTGCTTTAATTAGACAGATGGAAGAACAAATTCTCAAAGATGAGCAAGGAAATATAATTCATAATTCAGATGGGACAATACATAACAACATGATTGGAGCCTTGACCTTCATGATTGTTGAGCACTGGTGTGGTTTGAAGGTGGAAATAGTCGATAAGCATGAGATTATTTTAATGAATCTCAAGTGTAATAAAATATCCCAATATGAAGACTTCCATCGAGATTGGATGCAGAGAATCTATGAAGTCAAAGACTCAAAGAATTTGCTATGGAAGCAAGTCTATCTTGCAGCAATTCCTTCCAGATTTGTTGACTATCTCAGACTACAAGAACTTTTTCAAATGCATTTTGAGTCTTACACATGGGGACAAATATATTCAATTATTACTAAATCTATGGTTGGTCTTTGCACAAGCTCGAAAGTTAATAAGTCTCTAGAAAAGCTATCTAGATTCCTCGACAGTAAATCATTGTGCAACAAGTATGGGTTATCTCTTGATGATCCATTAGTAAAAAGGAGAAAAATCAAGAAAAGAGACAAGAAAGAAAAGAATTTATCAACCAGAAAAGACTTTAAGAAGCAAGGTCGATCTTTTTGACAGCATAAAAGGAAGGGATATTACAAATATGTCCCTAAGACACATTACTATAAACCATCTGATATTCACCTGCATAGTGCCAAGCAAGAAAAATGGAATAAATTGACATGTTGGTTGTGTGGAAAAAATGGATATACTACAAATAACTGTCCAGTAGGTGAAGAATAAAAAAGAAATCAAGGCAAGAAATCTCAACCTCAAAATCAAAAATTAAAAACTCCAAAAACAGAGGCTCAATATCTTTGCATGATCTGTGGGTCTAGAAATCATAAAACTGATCATTGCACCAATATGGTGATCAAAGAACACCCCTATATTCAACAGCAACAATTGCTTGACTCATTTGTTGAAAGTTCTAGTTCTGTATATACTTTAGAAGAAGAAGTTGAAGAATTAAATTTTTATGCAAATGCTTGTGATTGTTTAGATTCTGAAAATTGTAAATGTATTTTCTCTTCTGAATCTGAAATTTATAATGAATCTTCTGATGAAGATATACAGCCATAGAAATACAAAGAAAAAATTCTTATGGCACAGAGAGAAGAAGATGAAATAAAAATCTTGTCCCAAATAAGAGCAATGGCAAAAGGAGAAATGAAGAATCACCTTATGGAAGCCTTCATGGACCAAATGAAATCTTCCAGCAGAAGTTCTTCAAAGAAGCCACTCTTCATTGATGCCTCTTATGAGAAAAATGCAAAATCATTCCAAAGACATCAACAACAGGATAAGGTTCACGCTCTTACCTTAGGGGAGGTAAGTCATGAAATTCACAATCTCAAATCTGAAATTTCTATTCTTAAATATCAGATTGTGAAATTAGAAAAAGGCAAATCCATTGACGAAGCAGATCCTATAGAAGAATATGATACATCAAAATTTTACAAGCCAAATGTATAGATTTATGAAGGAAGAAAAGATATTGCTTCAGGCTTTCAGGAAATGAGGATACTCGCCATCGAATACGAGCAACACCATGTACAAATAAATATTTTCATACAGGGACAGATGTTCAACTTAACTGATCTTATTGATTCTGGAGTAGACTTAAATATTTTAAATACAAAAGTGATCCCTTCTAAATATTGGATGACAACAGAAAGAAAAGTTATTGGCTTGGGAAGTAAAACGCTGAAGTATGAAACTCCCAAGGCATCTATCTGCTTTGATAATCACTACATAAAATTAAAATTTGTAGTTGCTGACATCCCTTGTGATTGTATTTTAGGTAACATATTTTTGGCTGCTTTTGAACCACATGGTTCATTTAGAACGAAAAATAATAAGGGTGGATATTTTATTACTCTTCCTACTTCCTCGAATGGCCCAAGAAAAATTAAATTACCATATGTCTTAGCTCCACGAGTCTCGACAATGGTTCAGACTATGGAAGAGCTAAAGAAAGCTGAATCAAAGCTAACAGATCTAAAAGATTTGAAATCCACTATTCAGATCTCACAACAGCTAAGCCTACCAACAATACAAAAGAAAATTTCAGAATTAAAGGCACAAATAGAGAAAGAATGGTGTGAAGAAGATCCAAATGCTTTTTGGCACAGAAAGTAATATTGTGTTGAATTGCCCTATAAAACAGAGTATACAGGTAAGCCATGTAAAAGTAAGGCAAATCAGATGAACAAGGAATATCGTGAGCTCTGCGAAAAAGAAATAAAAAATCTGTTGAGTAAGAAATTGATCAGAGAATCAAAGAGCCCGTGGAATTGTTATGGGTTCTATGTAAATAAAAGAGCAGAACAAATCAGAGGCATCCCAAGGCTAGTCATCAATTATAAGCCTTTGAACTCAGTACTAGCATATAATACATATCCGATTCCCCACAAAGGAGATCTAATAAGCAGAATAGCAGGAGCAAAAATATTTTCCAAGTTCGATCTAAAATCAGGATTTTGGCAAGTTGCTAGATCAGAGAAGGATAAATTCAAAACAACTTTCAGTGTCCTAGCTGGACATTATGAATGGAATGTAATGCCTTTCGGCCTAAAGCATGCACCATCCAAGTTCCAGAAGGTGATGGACTCTATATTTAAACCCTTCTTCGATTGGCTGATTGTGTATATAGATGATATACTTATTTTTTGAAAAAACTTGCAAGATCATTTTAAACATATACAGACCTTTGTAAATACAATAAAAAGGAATGGTCTTGTATTAAGAAAAAATAAAATCGAAGTCTTTCAGACTTCCATTAAACTTCTTGGCCATACTATATTCAATCGCCAAATCTCCCTGCAAAAACATGCTTTGGAATTTTCTAACAAATTTCCAGACATCATTACAGACAAGACGCAACTACAAAGATTTCTTGGTTGTTTAAATTATGTAGGTAGCTTCTATCAAGACTGTGCCAAGGACAGAAGCTTATTAAATCAGAGGCTATGTAAAAATCCTGAACCTTAGACTCCACTCCATACCGGAGCAATTCAAAAGATTAAAGCCAAGGTCAGAGACCTTCCCATATTGTATATATCTGATGATGCAGCTTATAAGTGTAGAATCCGATGCCAACGAAATTGGATGGGGGATATATTAAAATAGAAAAAAGATAATGAAGAACATGTTATCCAATTCGCTTCAAGAATATGGAACCCCACTGAGAAAAGATATTCTACTATAGAAAAAGAGGTGAAAGCAGCATGGAATAGCATTGACAAATTCGAGATTCACCTGGTCAATAAACCTTTTCTTCTCAGGACAGATGCATTTGCCCTTAAGAAGGTGCTTAATAAAGATATCAAGAAGCTTGGAGAAGCCAAATTTGCCAGATGGCAAGTGCTTTTTGCAAATTTTGATTTCAAAGTAGAACACATCAAAGGAGAAGACAAATGTCTACCTGATTTTCTCAGCTGAGAATACATACAAACCCAGTCACAAGAACAAGAACATGTTTTTTTTATTGTTACTGAATGTGACCCAGATAATTGACAAGAAGTTGTCAGAACTATCAGAGAGGACCAAAGTTGGGAAGAATGCAAGGAAAATGGGAATACAACCTAGAAGCTAAGAAAAACAAAAGTCTTAGATGTGGATCTATAGCCACATACATATATTTTACACCTACTGCCTAAAAGAAGAGTATTTCCCAAAGGAAATCGTTGGATCCATGATATGGTGTATACTAGTAGTATGGATACAACACATCAAGCAGAAGAGGCATTAAAAAATAATTTCCATGACATTGCAATGATCTAGTCTAAAGGAGGAAGACAAAGAAATATTTATCACAGATATTTAGTCATCAATAGAACCAGAAACACAGATTGGACAATCACCATAAATTCTCCTATCTTATGGCCACAAAATAATCCTAATCTTATTTTTCCTGACACTGTCTATAATTTTGTAGGTTACAAAAAATTATGGTGGGATCTCCTAAATGTTGATGGAAAGAAAGAAATCCATTATACAAAATTAAATTTTGGATCAATTAGGACCATGCAAAGAAATCAATATTCAGGATGGTTAGGTGACTAGTGGAGAGATTTTGGAGTCACTATCGATCCAATCTTTCATGAAAGTTATTTTCAGATGTGATGTGAAAAATACTACCATAGAAATGTTGTTGATTGTTTTCATATTCCTTGTATCACAATAAGTGATCTGCTAAATTATCCAGATCACCATATACTACAACAATTTATGGCTAGGAATGACAAATGGCTAGTCATGACTAAAACAAAGCATCAATATGTACTGAATAAACTTATGATAGTTCGACGGATTTATACAAAGGCATGGGACGACCTCATTTATCCCAGAAGTAGGTTTCCGGGAATCACAGCTCTTGGTGAATCATCCCACAGTGCCAGTCCTTCTTCATAAAAAAGGTTTTCATGGGTTTATCCGAAAAATTCCACTGTGTAATTATGTTGTCCAGTCATGAGGACTATTCATGACCAGTTTTCTCGTTGGCCTTAACTGGTTAAAAGGCATCCACATTGTAGATAATATTCTTTCCGTAGGATCAATTGTAATCATGTAATAGGAAAAATATTCTTTAGTCACGAGACTCGGAGCACTTCTCCGACTTTTGGAGGATATTGAACCACATCTCCATGATTGATAGAATGTTTCATACTCAACTTGTTGGTTCGATGGTCGGATGTTTGTCCCCTCTTCTTCCTACAAAATGAAGAGAGTCAGGCTCATTCGGGGCATTGAGAGTTAGAGTTATTGTGTCTTTTGAATTTTGGAGTCGAGAGCTTCTCCTGCTCTGTAACTACAGAAATTCAGTCTGATCTGCTTGCATCATGAGAAGAACTCAAGTCTTTAGGTGATCTAAGAAACCTGTGCATCAGTGTGAGAGCACTGGTGGGAACCTAAAGTGGCTAGGTCGTTAGTGTGTTTGCGTATATGTGTGTTTTGAGTATATTTTCAAAGACAAAGTCTGTGTAATCGCCAGGTAGCCTTCAGTAAGCTATCTCAGTAGTGAGTAGCAATAGTTTGGTAAATGCGAACACAGTCCATCTTTGGTATGAACGATTGTAAATCAAGTGTAATCGATATTTGAAAAATTCAATAAATGAGTGTTATTTCATTTTCCACTTCTAAGTACTATGTGCTTTAATTTGTGTTGTTGTCTAGTAGTTGTCTCATAATCTTCACTCGAAGTTCATTAGGGGTTTGCCAAAGGTTCGAAGGGATTTCAGATTGTTGGAAGGCAAGGAATCCATATGTAAGGTCACAGAGTGTGAAAGATCTGAGTAGGTTTGCACTAAGTTCACCAAAGGTTGATCAGTGAAGATAAACGAAGAGACACAGCAAGGCCAAGTCAGGAGAATGCGACAACATCATAGTGCACGGAGCCCGTGGCACTGTAGCAGCACTATAGCAAGTTTTGTGAAAAATCCCCTACAAAAATTGGTATCAGAGCCAGTAATGTCTGGTTCACCGGGTCAGTACTCATTTTTTCATCACTCTATAAAATGGATCCAATTAGAAAGTCTGTTTCATACCATGATATCGAAGAGCAAGAGTCCTCTGTTTAAGAAAATACCCTTCGGGATATGTTCGTTATTGCATCTAGTAAGGTTTTAAATTATGCTGAACTTGAATATGAAGAAAGCCAACCCTCTTCTAGATGGAAGCTACCTTCAATTAATGCTTCAAAAGTCTATGCAAATCTCTCTACCTTCCATTTAATTGCCGCTACTAGGATAAGTATAAAGGAATCTATCAGTCAGATTCAGGAAAAGTCTGATTGTGTACAATCTATTCCTTTACTTAATCCCAAACAATTATAGGTTGATGCTAAACATCTAAAAACCCAGTACTTTCATTTGGGTTGTATCAGAATTGGAATACATGCATTAACACATCAGGGTTTGAATACTTTTGTGTTAGCCACTGTCCGAGATATTACACACAACAAATATACAAATTCATTAATAGGAGGGATAGTTGCACCTCTTTCAAATGGTCCAGTTTATTTTGATTGCCACCCAAATTTTTCAGTTTATGTCTTCGATGAAACTATTGAGAGAATTCTCCATCTCCAAATCCAGACAACTAGGTTTGATATGAATAAGAAAACACATAACATAGCAATCCAAACTAGAGGTTGCTTTAGGCACACAAATACCCTGTATCCTGTTGTTATGCATGTCCCCAGTAAATATTCTAAAGCTAGTGTTGTGGTGTTAACATACTCTAGAAATCAAAAAATAGAACACCAAACAATCAGGTGGGAAGATTTGACATTCCCTAAACACTGGGTGGTTTCAAACCCTAGGCCTCCGTTAGTCAAGAAAATTACTTCTGCAAATATCAGAGAAGAGTCTTCATCTGCCGTATTATCTTTCCCCCATAGATCTACTATAGACGGAAAGAGGATAGATCAAATGTGAAAGAGTTCACCATTATATAGAAATCCTAAACTTGTTGACACTGCTTGCACAAGTTCTCTTTTTTCCAAAGAAAAAAATCAGTAACTTTTTATTAAAGAAAAAATGAAAAGTTACACAAGCTCGTGCTAAGAAGCATATAGTAATCTGCCACAAGGGCACTAGTGCAAACGCACCCAAAAGCAACGCTAGAAAAACTAACATGAGCAAAGAAAAAGAGATAAGAAGAGAAAGAGAAAGGCCCCAACAAGAGCAAGAAAAACTCAAGCATCAAGATTTACGCCCTTTTTTCTTTTCAACCTTACTCCACTCACCCAGAGTGGGCTCGGTCAAAACAATGACTGACTGAGTTGTTTCTTGCATCTTCCCTGATTCTTTGTCTGAGTCTGATGTGTCTGATTGGTGTTGTCGTTTATTACCCCCCAAACTTTGATCCACGCTTGTCGTCTCTGCTTTGTCTTGCTGAGTCTCTACTTGATCTGTATGTGGCTGTGGGTCCTTGTTACCTACTGTATTTTCCTTCTGATTTTCTAGATCAGCTTCCTCTATGGTGGTGTCATCCTCTTCTGCCTCTGTCTCTTCCTCTTCGGTTACCAAAGGGGTTTTTTTTCGTGCTGTTCGCCTCTTTAAGACTTCATCCAAATTCTACCATCCTCTAGTCTTCCTTTGTTGTGGCTTGCTCTTGCTGGGACATGCTTTGAGCAGATGACCTATTTGCTGACATCCCCTGCACCTGAAAGCTATGTTCTCATAGTCCAAAGGTTGTTTCCACTGAATATTGTTAAAAGTCAGGAAAATGCATTCAGGTAGTCCTTGACTGAGATCTACCTCGACGCATATCCTAGCAAAAGTAAAAATTCCTTTTAAGTGTCTGTCTGTATCAATATTTAGCATTCTTCCAAGGGAATTTCCAATAGCTGATAGGGTCTTGAAGTGCCAAAAATGTAAGGGTAAATTATGCAACCTTACCCATACTGGCATCCTTGAAACCACCATAGTGTTGGCATCAAATTCTGGAAACCATGGTGTGACAAATAAACCCGCACTGCCCCAGAACCATGGTCCTTCCTGGAGAATTTTATCCCTTTCTTCATCTTCATAAAATGTTACTATGAAGAAGCCCTTTGAACAGAGGTGGATCTGGCAGTCTTTTGTCCAGACTGTGTGAATCCATTGGTATGGAGCCTCGGTTTTAGGCCAGAAACCGTTAAACCTGCAGATAACAGCTTTATTTTCCAGATCTGTAAAAATGCACTTTACCTCTGGAAAATCCAACGAGATTAAGGGGTTTTCTGGTGTTTGTTCCACGATATACTGCCCTTGCGGGGGATTGGATGCTGCAGGTTCTTTTCCCTTTGAAGGAGCTTTCCCTTTGGCTGCATCACGATATGAACCAGTAGGTTTTGATGTAGAGCCCTGATATACTTTATGGCCTGCACCCGAGCTTCCTCCACGCAACCTTGTGCTTAAGGTGATGGTTGAATCTCGACCGATGCCATAGTGCTGTAGAGTAAAATTCTCCTCCAGGATTTTACCTGCATGTACCAAAATTAGCAGATTTGAAGGGATGCCTGTATCTGCTTGTATTTCTTCCTTTATATTTTTTTTCATTAATCCTGTCCATATTTGCTTGCATATGGGTTTCCCGGACAGCATTCTTATGAAAATTTGGGTTCGATCCTGTTCTGAGTCCTTGTGAGATAGCAAAAAATTTTCCCCTTCTAATTCCAATACTCTTTGAAAACCGAGCAACCGAAACCTGTCTAAAATCGATTGAATAGGGAAGCAGTGGGTCGATTCGTGGTGATTCTTTCCCGCAACAGAACCATCCCAGGGCCCTGTGGGAGCATCGAAAACATGGAGTCCTGTGGTCAGCCGACATGCAGACCCATAGCAGAGCAGAGCAGTAGAATCCGTGACGGCGCTGAGAGTTCCTTTGCTGAGCGGAGCGTTCTCGGATCTTCGCAACCGAGACCTGCTCAAAATTGATAGTGAAGGGGGATAGGGGATCAATTCATAGAGAATCTTTTCTACATCAGAACCAGTCCAGGGCCCTAAGGGAGCGTCGGAAGCATGGAGGCCAGTGGCCTGCCGACATGCAGAACCGTAGCAGAGCAGAACAGAGTCCGCGGCGGCGCTGAGAGACCCACTTGAAACCCTAGCTCCGTGATTTGCCTCCATCGCTCCTCCCATCATGCACAAGTTCTCTTATAAATACTTGCAAACATATTTCATTGTTTGAATTAGCCCAGATGGTAAATTTTTCTTCCCTAGAAGTTAAATGTCCAGAGTGTCAATATCCAGTTATTTTAAGCCAGCTTGCAGATTTGGTAATCCATGAGAACCATCATCCTAGGACTAGTGAAGCCCCACCTAATCAAATCTAATAGATCTAAAAGTTCTGAAATTCACTATTCATATCTCACAATAGCTAAGCTTACCAACAATACAAAAGAAAATTTTAGAATTAAAGGCACAAATAGAGAAAGAATGTTGTGCAGAAGATCCAAATGCTTTTTGGAATAGAAAGCAATATCATGTTGAATTGGGATCTTTTTACAAATCCTAAAGCAGAAGAATTTGGTTTCAGTAATTCTATGTTTGAGAAAATAAAATTGTCTCAAGAATGGAAAAACCACATGGAGTGTACTAACACATGGATCTTATTCTATGTTTGGTTAGAAAAGAGAAAGCAACAAATGATTTTAATGACTGGTGCATCCACTTCATCTCAACATTCTTGGATAGCACTAGATGGCCTTAAAGTTGAAAAACCTACAACTTTTCCTCCATATAAAGGCATAGTGCTTGGAGAAGGACAAAATTCCGCGAAAGCAATACCATTAGTATTAAAGGATGACAGTGCATCTGGTACTGATAATAGAATACATAAAACTCTTGAACAACTGAATTGGACAAACACAGCTATGAAAGGTCTTGAAATGAACATGGCCAAATCCATAGAGTTCAAAGAACAATTTGATACTATCCAATTTTCTTTAAATTCTGTAAATAATTCCTTGAATAGTGTTCAAAATTCTACTTTAGTAATTAGAGGATATGTTAGACAATCTCTAATAAAGCTAGAGAATGTTGAAGAAAAAATGGTGGAACATATTGGTTCTACATCTGGACAAATAAATGAACTGGTACAAAAGATGAATCAATTATTTATATCCAAAATAGAAAAACCAGTTCCTTCTTCTTTTTTGCATAAAGCAAGTGTCCATATTCAGGATCTTGTCAAGCTAGTCGACATGTTTCCTTTTTTATTCCCCAAAGAAATTGCATCCCAATAACCAGAAAAAGTTGAAACTCCAAGTGAACATATTTCTATAGCAAGTCTATTTAAGGAAGAGGAAAAAGAGCCAGATGTTATGCCTATATATGAGCTTTTGGAAAGTCAGTACAACAGGTATTGAGCACCTAATATCAAAGGAAAAGGAAAACTGCCTGAAACCCACACTTTCTTCCCTGATTCTCATAGGGAATGGACTATAGATAACCTCAGTGTCAGCCAGATAAGACAAATGGTAGACATGATGTTACTGAATATAAACTTATGTGTCTAAGAGGAAAAATTGGGGTAGAAGCCTGCAAAACAAGTATCCAATGTTTCACAAGCACACTATAAAAATGGTGGGAAACAGAATCCTCTCCTGCTTTAATTAAAAATAGGAAGAGCAACTTCTCAAAGATGAGCAAGGAAATATAATTCATAATTTAGATGGGATAGTACAGAACAACATGACTGGAGCCTTGACCTCCATGATTGTTGAGCACTGGTGTGGTTCTAAGGCAGAAATAGCCAATAAGCATGAGATTATTTTAATGAATCTCAAGTGCAATAAAATATCCCAATATGAAGACTTCCATCGAGATTGGATTCAAAGAATATATGAAGTCAAAGACTCAAAGAATTTTCTATGGAAGCAAGTTTATCTTGCATCACTTCCTTCCAGATTTGTTGACTATCTTAGATTGCAAGAATTTTTTCAAATTCCTTTTGAGTCTTACACATGGGGACAAATATATTCAATTATTACTAAAGCTATGGTTGGTCTTTGCAGAAGCTCAAAACTTAATAAGTCTCTAGAAAAGCTATCCAGATTCCTCGATAGAAAATCATTATGGAGCAAGTATGGGTTATCTCTTGATGATCCATTAATAAAAAGGAGAAAAATCAAGAAAAGAGCCAAGAAAGAAAATAATTTATCAACCAGAAAAGACTTTAAGAAGCAAGTCCAATCTTTTCAACAGCATAAAAGGAAGGGATATTACAAATATGTCCTTGAGACACATTATTATAAACTATATGATATTTACCTGCATAGTGCCAAGCAAGAAAAATGGAATAAATTGACATGTTGGTTGTGTGGCAAAAATGGACATACTGCAAATAACTGTCCAGTAGGTGAAGAATAAAAAAGAAATCGAGGCAAGAAATCTCAGCCTCAAAATCAAAAATTAAAAACTCTAGAAACAGAGGCTCGGTATCTTTGCATGAGTGTGGGTCTAGAAATCATAATACTGATCATTGCCCTAATATGGTGATCAAAGAACACCCTCAGATTCAGCAGCAACAGTTGCTTGACTCATATGTTGAAAGTTCTAGTTCTGTATATACTTCAGAAGAAGAAGTTGAAGAATTAAATTTTTATGCAAATGCTTGTGATTGTTCAGATTCTGAAAATTGTAAATGTATTTTGTCTTCTGAATCTAAAATTTCTAATGAATCTTCTGATGAAGATATACAACCACAGAAATACAAAGAAAAAATTCTTATGGCACAAACAAAAGAAGATGAGATAAAAAATTTTGTCCCAAATAAGAGCTATGGAAGAAGGAGAAATGAAGAATCGCCTTATGGAAGCCTTCATGGACCAGAAATCTTCCAGCAGAAGTTCTTCAAAGAAGCCACTCTTCGTTGATGCCTCGTATGAAAAAAGTGAAAAATTATTCCAAAGACATCAACAACAGGATAACGTTCGTGCACTTACCTTGGGGGAGGTAAGTCATGAAATTCACAATCTCAAATCTGAAATTTCTATTCTTAAATCTCATATTGTGAAATTAGAAAAAGGCAAATCCATTGATGAAGCAGATCCTATAGAAGAATATGATACAACAGAATTTTACAAGCCAAATGTATATATTTATGAAGGAAGAAAAGATATTGCTTCAGGCTTTCAGGAAATGAGGATACTCACCTCGAATACCAGCAACACCATGTACAAATAAATATTTGCATACAAGGACAGTTGTTCAAATTAACTGCACTTATTGATTCTAGAGTAGACATATATATTTTAAATACAAAAGTGATTCCTGTTAAATATTGGATGACAGTAGAAAGAAAAGTTATTGGCTTGGGAAGTAAAACGCTAAAGTATGAAATTCCCGAGGCATCTATCTACTTTGAGAATCACTACATAAAATTAAAATTTGCAGTTGCTGACATCCCTGTTGATTGTATTTTAGGTAACATATTTTTGGTTGCTATTGAACCACATGGTTCATTTAGAACAAAAAAGAATAAGGGTGGATATTTTTATTACTCTTCCTACTTCCTCGAATGGCCCAAGAAAAATTAAATTACCATATGTCTCAGCTCCACGAGTCTCGACAATGGTTCAGACTATGGAAGAGCTAAAGAAAGTTGAATCAAAGCTAACAGATCTAAAAGATCTGAAATCGACTATTCATATCTCACAACAACTAAGCCTACCAACAATACAAAAGAAAATTTTAGAATTAAAGGCGCAAATAGAGAAAGAATGTTGTGCAGAAGATCCAAATGCTTTTTGGCACAAAAAGCAATATTGTGTTGAATTGCCCTATAAAATAGAGTATATAGGTAAGCCATGTAAAAGTAAGGAAATTCCGATGAATAAGAAATATCGTGAGTTCTACAAAAAAGAAATCAAAAATCTGTTGAGTAAGAAATTGATTAGAGAATCAGAGAGCCCAAGGAATTGTTATGGGTTCTATGTAAATAAAAGAGCAAAACAAATCAACGGCATCCCAAGGCTAGTCATCAATTATAAGCCTTTGAACTCAGTACTAGCAGATAATACATATCCAATTCCCCACAAAGGAGATCTGATAAGTAGAATAGCAGGAGAAAAAAATATTTTCCAAGTTCAATCTAAAATCAAGATTTTGGCAAGTTGCTATATCAGAGAAGGATAAATTCAAAACATTTTTCTGTGTCCGAGTGGGGCATTATGAATGGAATGTAATGCCTTTCGACCTAAAGCATGCACCATCCAAGTTCCAGAAGGTGATGGACTCTATATTTAAACCCTTCTTCGATTGACTGATTGTGTATATAGATGATATACTTATTTTTTCAAAAAAATTGCAAGATCATTTTAAACATATACAGAACTTTGTAAATACAATAAAAAGGAATGGTCTTGTATTAAGAAAAGAGAAAATCAAAGTCTTTCAGAATTCCATGAAATTTCTTGGCCATACTATATTCAATGGCCAAATCTCCTTGCAAAAACATGCTCTGGAATTCTCTAACAAATTTCCAGATAACATTACAGACAAGACACAGCTACAAAGATTTCTTGGTTGTTTAAATTACGTAAGTAATTTATATCAAGACTGTGCCAAGGACAAAGGCTTATTAAATCAAAGGTTGTGCAAAAATCGTGAACCTTGGACTCCACTCCATATCAGAGCACTTCAAAATATTAAAGCCAAGGCCAGAGACCTTCCCATACTCTATATATTTGATGATGCATCTTATAAGATTGTAGAATCGGATGCCAACAACATTGGATGGGGGGGTATATTAAAATAGAGAAAAGATAATGAAGAACAGGTTATCCAGTTCACTTCAGGAATATGGAACCCCATTGAGAAAAGATATTCTATTATAGAAAAAGAGGTGAAAGCAGCATGGAATAGCATCAACAAATTCGAGATCCATCTGGTCAATAAACCTTTTATTTTCAGGATAAATGCATTTACCCTTAAGAGAGTGCTTAATAAAGATATCAAGAAGCTTGGAGAAGCCAAATTTGCTAGATGGTAAGTTGTTTTTGCAAATTTTGATTTCGAAGTAGAACACATCAAAGGAGAAGACAACTGTCTACTTGATTTTCTCAGCCGAGAATACATACAAACCCAGTCACAAGAACAAGAACATGTTTTTGTTATTGTTACTGAATAGGACCCAGATAATCAACAAGAAGTTCTCAGAACTATCAGAGAGGACCAAAGCTGGGAATAATACAAGGAAAACTCAAAGCCAACCTAGCATCTAAGACAAACAAAAGTCTTAGATGTGGATCTACAGCCACATACAGAGATTTTACACCTAGTGCCTGAAAGAAGAGTCTTTCCCAAAGGAAATCGTTGGATCCATGATATGGTGTATACTAGCAGTATGGTTGCAGCAGATCAAGCAGAAGAGGCATTACAAAATAATTTCCATGACATCGCAATGATTTGGTCTGAAGGAGGAAGACAAAGAAATATTTATCAAAAATATTTAGTCATTAACAGAACTAGAAACACAGATTGGACAATCACCAAAAATTCTCTTATTTTATGGCCACAAAATAATCCTAATATTATTTTTCCTGACATTGTCTATAATTTTGCAGGTTACAAAAAATTATTGTGGGATCTCATAAATGTTGATGGAAAGAAAGAAATCCATTATACAAAATTAAAATTTTGATCAATTAGGACCATGCAAAGAAATCAATTTTCAGGATGGTTAGGTGATTGGTGGAGAGATTTTGGAGCAAATTGTAGTGCTATAGATCCAATCTCTTATGAAAGTTATTTTCAGATGTCATGTGACAAATGTTACCACAAAAATGTTGTTGATTATCTTCATATTCCTTGTACCACAGTAAGTGATCTACTAAATTATCCATATCACCATATACTACAACAATTTATGGCTAGGCATGATGAATGGCTAGTCATGACTAAAATAACGCATCAATATGTACTGAATAAACCTATGATAGTTCAACGAATTTATATGAAGGCATGGGACGACCTCATCTATCCCAGAAGTAGGTTCCCAGGAATCATAGCTCTTGGAGCCTCATCCCACAGTGCTAGTCCTTCTCCATAAAAAGGTTTCCGTGGGTTTATCCAGAAAATTCCACTGTGTGATTATGTTGTCCAGTCATGAGGATTATTCATGACTAGTTTCCTTGTGGGCCTTAACTGGTTAAAAGGAACCCACATTGTATATAATATACTTTCCGTAGGATCGATTGTAATCATGTAATAGGAAAAAGATTCTTTAGTCACGAGACTCAGAGCACTTCTCTTACTTTTGGTGGATATTGAACCACATCTTTGTGATTGATAAAATCTTTCATACTCAACTTGTTGGTCCAATGGTCAGATGTTTGTCCCCTCTTCTTCCTATAAAACGAAGAAAGCTAGGCTCATTCAGGGCATCGAGAGTTAGAGTTATTGTGTCTTTTTAAGTTTGGAGTCGAGAGCTTCTCCTGCTCTGCAACTGTAGACATTCAGTATGATCTGCTTGCATCATGAGAAGAACTCAAGTCTTTAGGTGATCTGAGAAGCCTAAGCATCAGTGTGAGAGAATTGGTGAGAACCTAAAGTGGCCATATCGTTAGTGTGTCTGCCTGTATGTGTGTTTTGAGTATATGTTCAACGACAGAGTCTCTATAATCACCAGGTAGCCTCCTGTAAGCTATCTCAGTATTGAGTAGCAATAGTTTGGTAAATGCGAACACAGTCCATCTCTGGTATGAACAGACTATAAATCAAGTGTAATCGATATCTGAAAAATTCAATAAAAGAGTGTTATTTCATTTTTCACTTATGACTACTATGTGCTTTAATTTGTGCTTCTGTGTAGTAGTTGTCTCATAATCTTCACTTGAAGTTCATTAGGGGTTCGCCAAAGGTTCGAAGGGACGCCAGACCGTTGGAAGGCAAGGAAATTGTATGTAAGGTTGCAGAGCATGAAAGATCCAAGTAGGTTTGCACTAAGTTCACCACAGGTTGATCAGTGAAGACAAACGAAGAGACACAGCAAGGCCAAGTCAGGAGAAAGCGACAACAACATAGCGCGTAGAGTGCACAGCACTATAGCAGCACTGTAGCAAGCTTTGTGAAAAAGCCCCTGCAAAAATTGGTATCAGAGCCAGTAACTTCTGGTACGCCGCATTAGTACTCATTTTTTCATCACTCTATAAAATGGATCCAATTAAAAAGTCTGTTTCATACCGTGATATCGTAGAACAAGAGTCCTCAGTTCAAGAAAGTCCCTTTCGGGATATGTTCACTATTGCATCTAGTAAGGTTTTAAATTCTGCTGAACATGAATATGAAGAAAGCCAACCCTCTACTAGATGGCAGCTACCTTCAATTAATGCTCTTGAAGTCTATGTAGATCTCTCAGCGTTCCATTTAATTGCCACTACTAGGATAAGTATAAAGGAATCTATCAGTCAGATTCAGGAAAACTCTTACTATGTACAATCTATTCCTTTACTTAACCCCAAATAATTATAGGCTAAGGATAAGCGTCTAAAAACCCAGTACCTTCATTTGGGTTGTATCAGAATTGGAATAAATGCATTAACACATCAGGGTTTGAATACTTTTGTGTTAGCCACTGTCTGAAATCTTACACACAACAAATATATAGATTCATTAATAGGAGGGATAGTTGCACCTCTTTCAAATGGTTCAGTTTATTTTGATTGCTATCCAAATCTTTCAGTTTATGTCTTCGATGAAACTATTGAGAGCATTCTCCAGCTCCAAATCTAGACAACTGGATTTGATACGAATAATAAAAGACATAACATAGCAATCCAAACCATAGGTTTCTTCAGGCACACAAATACCCTGTATCCTACTATTATGCATGCCCCCAGTAAAGATTCTAAAGCTAGTGTTGTGGTGTTAATAGACTCTAGAAATCAAAAAATAGAACACCAAAAAATCAGGTGGGAAGATTTGACATTCCCTGAACACTGGGTAGTTTCAAACCCTAGGCCTCCGTCAGTCAAGAAAATTACTTCTGCAGATATCAGAGAAGATTCCTCATCAACGAGATTATTTTAATGAATTTCAAGTGCAATAAAATATCCCAATATGAAGACTTCCATCGAGATTGGATGCAGAGAATCTATGAACTCAAAGACTCAAAGAATTTGCAATGGAAGCAAGTCTATCTTGCAACACTTCCTTCCAGATTTGTTGACTATCTTAGACTGCAAGAATTTTTTCAAATGCCTTTTGAGTCTTATACATGGGGACAAATATATTCAATTATTACTAAAGCTCTAGTTGGTCTTTGCACAAGCTCGAAAGTTAATAAGTCTCTAGAAAAGTTGTCCAGATTCCCCAACAGCAAATCATTGTGCAGCAAGTATGGGTTATCTCTTGATGATCCATTAGTAAAAAAGAGAAAAATCAAGAAAAGAGCTAAGAAAGAAAAGAATTTATCAACCAGAAAATTTTTTAAGAAGCAAGACCAATCTTTTCGACAGCATAAAAGGAAGAGATATTACAAATATGTCTCTAAGACACATTATTATAAACCATCTAATATTCACCTGCATATTGCCAAGCAAGGAAAATGGAATAAATTTACATGTTGGTTAGTTATGTCTTAGAGACATATTTTTTATCTTTAACAAATCACATACATTTAGAAAAAATATTACATTTCAAAATTTATATAATACATAAAAGATGCAAAGATTCCTTTTGTAATTTAGCCAACTTTCAAGACATCGATCGATCTTGGTTCCAGAAGTTGGAGACACTGCCAAATTGCCAAAATCGTTTGACAAGTTAACCAACCTCTAACGCGCAATCTGTCATGGTTACAGAAGTTGGAGACTTCCGGGTGTGTCATATTAACTAACCTCCAACACATCCAGTTGGATAGGTGCGCTTTGAAGAGGCTGCGTGCCAGATTTCTTTGGTAATTTAACTTAACCGCCAACGCATCTGGTTGTCTGTGTGCTACCGTTTGAAGATGCTGCCGTATTCTTTTAGTAATTTGGGGAACCTCCAACACATCGACCTGTTGACCCTACACTGGACAGGCTGTATGATTCTTTTCGTAATTTAAGACTATTTGTAAATCGATTCCGGATTTTGGTTGAAAAAGAGAAGTTAACGATTAAATAGAGGTGTGCAGCTATCCAAGTTGGCATGGTTGAGAATTTAGCAAGTTCTTATTTGTAATACTTGGTTTCAAATTTTCAGGTAAAATTATGGAACTCTGATAAGATTTTGATAAAATTAGAGATTTTCATAAATTCAAGTTTCAGCTATTAAACTTCAGGATTTTGGGTGTCTTATAAGTTTTTGATGTTGCAGTATCTATATTTCTAATATCAAGATTCAGACACTCTTACTCTTAATTTTTTTAATTTTTAATTTTGACCATCTGAACAAATTCTCAGCGTCAGTAAACAAGGCCTCTGTAATAAGTGGCCCAAGTTAGAATTGTTGGTAAATTTCAAAATATATATTTTGAAAATTTAATTAATAAAAGTGAAATTAAAAATCAAATTCTTCTTAATTATTTTTTTGAGCTGACAAGCTCATTCTACAGTCCAGTATGATGCTCATGCTCATTTTACAATATGATGTGTAAGGATGTCCATCCATCAAAATTGAAATTTTGCTCTTGTATGCCAAAACAAGAATTTAAAACAAATCTAAAAGTAAAAAAAAAAAAAACAAAACAAAAAAAAGCTATACAAAACATTTAAATAATGTAGACTTGTAAAAAAATTTACACGTGAAGAAATTAGATCCTTCTAAACTCATATTAAATCTGTATTTAAGATGGATCTACATTGATAAATATTTCGAAACCTCTAATCTTCATGCTAAAAAATATCCCAAACTAATAGAATGCTAGAATAAAGGAACAACTACACCAAAGAGTAGGCTATTTAGAAATAAGAAAGAAAAAAAGAAACACAACAGTTATGCAACCTAAGCTCATAATTATTGTAGATGGATCTACATTGATAAATATTTCGAAACCTCTAATCTTCATGCTAAAAAATATCCCAAACTAATAGAATGCTAGAATAAAGGAACAACTACACCAAAGAGTAGGCTATTTAGAAATAAGAAAGAAAAAAAGAAACACAATAGTTATGCAACCTAAGCTCATAATTATTGTAATCTTTCTGGTTTTATTCATGTATTATCCTTCTTATTATTGTAATCTTTCTAGTTTTATTAATGCAT
Organism: Pinus taeda; assembly: GCA_000404065.3. Classification (NCBI taxonomy): domain Eukaryota; kingdom Viridiplantae; phylum Streptophyta; class Pinopsida; order Pinales; family Pinaceae; genus Pinus; species Pinus taeda. The sequence goes on along the minus strand of APFE030553975.1, from coordinate 83,367 downwards.
TATTATTATTTTTAATCATTATATTTTTTTAGTAAGAAAAAAGCAAAATATATTGCCATTTGTGTTCTAGTTACATATTTTTCATCACTGATATCCATAGCATAGCCTTCCTATATCATTCTAGACTTGCATCTCGCTTCCTAGCCAACAAACAAGACTTAATATACATACATCGTTATACCTATATGTAACATGATATCCAGTTTGATACCCATATATAAACAGGGGCCATGCTAGACAATTTGTACAAAAAAGAAATACATCATCTAGTGCATCATGAGAAGATATACATATTATCCACAGGTCCCCATAGAAGTTTATCACTTAGTTACACAAGGAAAATAAACCAGAGGGAGTATCGAAAGAGAAAACAGTTAGTATACAAAAAATGCAATTGTAGTTACCTAGGAAAAGGAAACACCCCAACATCCAATATGGTGTCTCCCATCTTGATTTATATGTGCATACCATCCAGTTGTTCCTGTAGCCCCTTCTTCGATAGCCGATCTGCAGTTTGGTTGAAGTCCCTTCCAATGTGCATAATTGAAGAATTTTCTAAAGAGGACCAAAGATTGTTGATTTCCCTGAAGCATCCGAGGAGCATTTGTTGATTGATTTTTGTGCATCCCTTAACATGATCAATGATAATCTTTGAATCCCCAAATATGTATTAATAGGGATATTGAGGACATGTGTGAACCATAAAAGGCCCCAGAGGGCCATCGCTTCAGCCCTTGTGTTCACGCTGCTACCTGCACCCCAGTGTACCCAAAATTCCTAATCTTGTGTAATAGCTATCGAGAAACCGCATCCACATTTGTTTCTCTATGCCACCCCGTCAAAGAAACTAGCTGGATACTCCATCCGTGGGCCCGACAGCATGCGAAGGTCTTTCTTAAGCCCAATGTTGAGTGATATTCCAATAGAGTAAAGAATTCTCTCCACTTAACCAATGAAGAAGGTAAGATGGTCCATTATCAATGTGAAGCTTCTAAATTTTCAGGTGTAGACTGATAATTATAAATGAAAATAGAAACCATATCATAGCTGGGATTTAAATGAAATTAATTTAAGGTAATGTCAATTTTCATTAAAAACTTTGGTTTGTCATTGTTTTTGTGAAGTGTTGGTTTGTTTTATTGGTAATTGATCAATAATTGGAATAGAAAATTTTAAAGGCTAATATTTATTCATGAATTAATTTTTTATCTATTTTCTTAAAATAATTTGTCAATTTCTAATTTTTATAAAAATGATTAATTTAAATTTTATAGGGAAAAAATATTTTATTTTAAAAATTACTAAAATTTTATAGAAACTATATAAAGTGATCAAAAATTTAAATATTTTTACCAAATATCACTAAACATTTTATAATTCCCATATCATTCACTAATAAAATTAATCGAAATTTCTAAACTTTAATTTAAATTTCCATTTAAAAAAAATCATCTAAAAAAGTCTGACAAAATTGTGTCACACAAAACGGATTCGAGACCTACAATTGTTTCTCACGAAGGACATATAGATGTCGTAAGAGTAAGGACAACGTTACAACGTTAGTGTTTTTATTTTGTAAATAGTTTTCAATCCAACACAATGTAGTATTATTAGACATTTGTTGACTTGTTCGACTCATAGCCCATTCTTTGAATTATTGAGTTGTGTTTTTACATTTCGTTATAATTGTTGGAAGGTTTTTGTTATTAGTTTTTAGTCCAACACAATGTTGTAATTTGAGACATTCTTAAGTTAAGTTAATAACATATTCTTTGACTTATTTAACTGATTAGCAAGGTTTTATGAACACATAAATAGAAGTAGCACAAACACAAATAAATATGGATAATACATGTCAACCAACACTATTATATGCATTTTTTACTATTTATGCATATAAATAATAATTATAATGTTTGATCATTGGTAATGGTAAATATGGTTGAACATGCTTTTAATGAATTGGTTTATCTCTCAAAGTAATGAAAATTACGAAGTGATATAGCCTCTTGTTGAATATCAATAATCTCTTAGGTTCTTTAATCCTTTGGATTTATAATATTAATCCTTAGTATGTATATTAATATATTAGGGTTTTATTGACCGTGCTGGACTCGCTAACATTCAGGGGATCTCCCCAATATGAAGTCCCAACTAGACCTCACATCGTTTGGTGTAGGAGTTCCATCCTACCCTAGTTGCCATTATCTTAGGGATTTGCCTTGGCTCTTGTTGTTCAACACATGAGAATGTTATGATTGTAACTTCAAGAAATCACGGTGAGTGTCCCTCGTGAGTGCGTAATGTAACTCTGTGTTTGGGTTCTCTTAATGTCAAAAGGGGGAGGTAAAGTGAGCCTCTTGATGAGAGGGAATAGTCCCAACCCAAGAACAAACACACACGAACAACAACAAGGGTCTGTCCAACATTCAGCGAAATAGTCCATAGTGGATGCGACAATCGTGAAAACCAAAGCTCAAGGGAAAACACGTACACCATCCAGTAGAATAGTTCACACTGGGTGACGGTCGTTAACACCAACAAATACACAAAGATCGCCTATCTACTATCAGACGGAGTAGTCCACACGGACGGGACTACAATGATAAACAATACAACACATCTTCAACAATATGAGTACTAAAATAATTGAAGTAGTTCAACTATCTTAGTACAGGTTAAGAAAACATGCATTACAAATGTTTGAAGAATAGTCTTACAAACATATACAAAACATGCGTGAAAATGTGCTGGCCTGAGACAGGCTTCTGAATTAAGCAAAAAATCAAAGACACATTTATACACCATACATCACTAGTACCAATAGTGGGACATTGGAGCCACTCCTCACTTCTCAAAGAACAGATTACATACTCTCAAGGCTATGTGGGAGGAGCCGAGGTGAAAAGTCCTTTGCTCATACACAATGAGGGGGTATAACTGACCCTTGTGACTCTTCAAATTCCCTCATAACCGTATGACTTGCTATGACTTTTCAACTTTACATGACTCTTCAACTTCATATGTGGCTCTCTTGGACTTCCATTTTACATTACATTGATTACAACGAGTATGGCCCATAGTAGTGATGTGGCTGAGACAACTCGTGACACAACTCGACATGACATTGCTGACATGTACTGGCTGACTATGGTGTCTGTGTTGAGATGCCATGTTGCTGAGTGATGGTATGCTCTCAGTGTAAAATGTCTTCACCTCTGCATAACAAAGTGTATGGGGTCTTCGATGGTTTTGGTCTTTCCTTGATGGTTTATGTGAATGTGTCCCTTTCACTCACTTTCTCGATGCGCTTCATGTGTTCATTCGACCACGAGAAAGTCTTCTAGCATTCACCTCTTCTCCATTCTGTTTGTTGTCGCACCATGTTTTGTTAATGTACCTGTTCCTAAAATCACTCATGAAAAGATGACATCAAATCCAAAAATCTGCTAGTCTATCATGATGCATTGTTTTTCATTTCAATGCAGGTGATCAGGAGAGGGACAAGGCACTGAGGTTGCAGGAGCACAACATAGGACGCGATGCGAGGCTCTGGAGCACTCTCAGGAAAAACTACACAGATGTCACTGGGAGACATATTTTCTCAATCTGAGACAATAGCGATAGCTAAGGGCAAAACCCAGCTGGGAGGAAGGACTGCGCAGTTTCCAGGAAGAAGGCCAAGTGGGGTGTCTGGAAGTTGTTGGGCCAATCTGCACAATTTTCTGAGGGAGCATAGGGTAGGTCATCCAGCTGGGATCTGTGCAATTTCTTTGAGGAAGACAGTGCGGGTAGCTGGAGGCACTGGTAGAAAAATATTCACAGTTTCCAGAGAAACACAATGCTGGGTTGCAGGAGCTACTGGTCAAAACTACACAATCCTGAGAGACAATTGAGGCCCAAAAAATTCTATGAATTTTTTGAGCTAGTTGAAGAGCGAGGAAGAAGGGCTAGTTAGGATAGCTCTGCGCAATTCCTAAGTTGGTTGCAGAGTGGGGAAGAGGGGTTGGCAGGGCAGGAAAACTCTGCGCAATTCATGGGTTGGTTGCAAAGTGAGAAGGAAGGGTAGGACAAGACATCTTTGCGCAATTCCTGGGTTGGTTGCAGAGCAGGTAAGATGGGCAGGGTAGGACAACTTTGCACAATCTTGGAGCTTGGTACACCCCATGGTCACAACTCAAGTTCTTTCTCTGGTTAACCAGCGGTAGGCTTGATGGGAGATCTTGTGGGAAGCACAAAGTGGATCAGCTTCTGGGACAACTTCTGTGCAGTTCTGGGAGTCAGTTAGCTAGATCATTTCTAGAATTGCACAGATCAAGCTGCTTGGAGGACAGCCTGAAGATCTACGCAATTCTGGGCAGTAGTGTAAGGTCATTGAGATTGGGTCCAGTTGACGGAGGGTTGTACAATCGACAGATTTTCAGGAAAATTGAATAAGTGTGAAAGCAAGTGTACTCATATAGACATGACAATGTGATCACACACTTAACATGACTCGACAACAAGACATCTTGAACCAACAAGACAACATGTGCTTAGTGATATTGACTCGAAGGTTGAGAGCAACAAGGATGACAGTTGAAATATGTCTATGAATGATCGTGATGAAACTTGTGCGACAATGTTTACAATCAGGCATGTGAGTGTGACCGATGTTGATAGAGCGGAAACAACTCATACACACAAAGACAAACCTTCAAAATGCCAGAACAAACTCGTAAGCGATCAACATGGAAAAAGACAACTGATGATCGATCAAGCAAAGAGGGCGTGAAAACTCAACAAGAGCTGATGGGATGAGCCTGGGTGTTTACAACCATCAAGGTAAAAACCAAGGAAGGCTTTGAAATTTGGATGCAAGCCAAAATTTTCAAGTGTGTTGCAGCCGTTACTACACTTGGCGACACACTGGTTGAATACCAACATCTCTATTTCAGTTCATTTGCAGCACAGGGCCTTGGTCATTCAGGAAGTATTGATTTGTTGTGTAGGTTACTTTGGCTTCCCCACTTACCCCATGGACAAACATGGTTCATCTTGTACGAACTCAATCAAATAAAACAAAATTTTCAGCTAAATCACAATGTTTCAAAACTGGGAAGGGTAGTTTGGTTCTCGAGCTTAAGACTTGCAGAGTATAATTTTCCATCTCTAGTGTTGCTCAGTTGCCAGCAGGCATAGACAGTATCTCGACGGAGTCACACTGGAACATGAGCATTGCTCCACTTCCAGCAAGCCTAGTCAGTACCCCAGTGGAGTTTCCTGCTTCACCTCTCTACTCATGAAGTCTTTCTCTTCTTTCGCCTTTGTATCTTTTGAAAAGAGGACAATGCATAGGAACTTATTTATTTATGGGGCAAAAGAGGGATCCCAACTTATTGAGAGCAGAAGAGGTTGTTCCTTCAAAGAAGCATGTCAGACCTATGATTTAGGTTTGCTCGTTCATATTTTCTTCTTCTTCATTTGTACAAGTTGGATTAAGCTTAAACACATAGAGCAAAAGACTGAGTATGAGCTTGGGGTTCCCCAGTTTGGACACAGGTTCATGGTTTGACCAGAGCTTCCCTTACAGACAGTTCATATTTTCTATCTAGGATACATCTACTAAAAGTTATAACCAAACACAGAGAAGACTGGCACAGGACTGGCCAAGTCTGGAGTGTCATAGGACTCTTTAAACTCATCCACATACTTATTCAAAAGCCAAAACAATATAGGACAACACTCATTTACAAAACAAAAATTGCATGACAACCAAAACAAAGCAAAGAAAACAAACCAAAAATAGGGAAGTAAAGTAGCAAAACATAAACAACAAAGTAACAAAGCAACAGTAAGCATGCTATGTACATGGGTGGGGCACAACCCCAAATCACTGAAAAATAACATTTTTAGTCTTTTCCATTGATGGGAAGGTTGTCAACCCTCCTATCAAGTGGTTTCAAGCGATACATGTGTTGGCCAACTTTTTTGTGAATTGTGTATGAACCAATCCACAAAGATTGGAACTTCGTGTGTTTGCCTTTGTCTTCATGGGGTTTATCCCATTTCAAGATGAAGTCACCCGCAACAAAGCTAGCATTCCATGCAGACTTATGATAAAACCATCTCTTGATACGGTTCTGGTGGAGTGTAAATTTTTCTTTTTCTTTCATCCATTCTTCCTGTAACTTGTATAATGTGTCCATGCTATGTTGAATCAGTAGACATGGGTTGCCTCGGGATTCTTGGGATAACTGAAGAGCAAGCAAGTATATATTGGGTGGTAGGATGGATTCTTTACCGTATACAAGGAAGTATGGAGATGTGTTCAGAGAGGGCTTGGGTGTAACTTAGTCAGCCCAAAGTGCATTCACCAGGGTAGAATGCTAGTTTCGCTGCTAAGAGTAAATGGTATTTTTGATGATGCAGATAAGATTCTTGTTTTTTTATTTAACAAGACCATTTCCCTATGGGTAGTAGTTAGATGAATGTTTAAGCACAATACCATATTGCAATGAAAAATCATACAATTTCAACAAAGAGAAGTGAGTTGTATTGTAAAAAAAAAGTGATACAGGAATGACAAACCTCGAGATGATGTTCTGCTATAGGAAGCTGATGACTTCCTTTTCATTCACTTGTTTGAGCAGAACTTCTTCCGCCCACCACGTGAAGTAATATTCAGCAGTCATAATGTAGATGTGTTACCTTGATGAATGGGGGAATATTTCCCCAATGATGTCTAAGCCTCACTGTTGGAATGGTTCATCCACTACAATAGGCTACAACGGGGCTGCTGACCTTTGTCTTCTGTCGACGCATCGCTGACAGATTAGGAACTTGTGGGTATAAGCATGTTCATCCTTAAACAATGTGGGCCAATAGTGTAGGTTTTAACCCTGTACAGAAATTACCTGCATACAAATTCTAAAAACACAGAAAATAAACAATGCGAGAGAATAACACATAAAACACATATACACAAATATTTTCCTTGGATCCCAAAACCGGGACTACCAGCTTAATTTTTCATTATGTTCCTTTCAATGTTACAATACATATTTATACATGCCAAAGCATCCAATACCATGGACCAAAAACCATTGCATATAAAACCATGGACCGAAAACCATCACGTATAAAACCACAGACCAAAAACCATAGGTAGGTATGCCCAACCTAATATAGGGTCCAAAAGAAACTTTCCCGAGGCACTGCCCCGGCTACCTGCCCCCTCAAACCCCTTGGATAGGGGGGGCTATCGCCCCCCATGTTACCCCCTTGATACGCAATCGGCGCAACGAAGGGGGGGCTCCTGCCCCCCTCTAACCCCTTGGTTCACTACATAGGTTAGTCATGGAAAGAATATAACACAACCCAACATTCTCCCACTTGTTGTTTTCTTTCCACAGGGGGCCATAGTAGAGCTTAGTCGTTTATCCAGCCCTGAAATGCCCATTGTTTCTCTACACCAAGAGAACTTCTCAAAGCTCACATATTTTGTCAATGCATTTGCAGTATTCTTCAAAGTGTCCACCTTTACCAACAACACCTTTTTGTCTTCTATCATATCCCTCACAAAGTGATACTAAACATCATTGTGCTTTGTCTTTGAATGATAAGTAGGTTTCTTTGCCAAGAAAATTTCACTTTGGCTATCACAGTCTATCCTTATAGCTCCCTATACTAACCCCATACTTGAACACAATCAAACTGCAACCAAACTGCTTCCTTGCTTGCATGAGTGACTGCCATGTATTCTGCCTCTGTAGTTGATAGTGCCACTATAGATTGTTTGTTACTCATCCAACTGACTGCACCTCCAAATAGGTTAAACACATACCCATTTGTAGATCTTCTCTGATCCATATCTCCAGCCCAGTCTACATCAATAAAGCCATGAATATCCAACACTCTGTCCAATCTTGGTCTTCCTTGGTAGAAAAAACCATAATCACTAGTGCCACGCAAATACCTGAAAACCCGCTTCACTGCTGTCCAGTGCTCCTTCCTTGGTTTTGACATAAACCTGCTCAATACTCCCACTGCATGT